>JAVTVY010043931.1:0-20383 GCA_036873755.1 Hanleya hanleyi
AGGAACTTTCCAACCTGAGCATTCTCTGTAACATTGCCACATCAGGCGGAACTTTCCAACCTGAGCATTCTCTGTAACATTGCCACATCAGGAGGAACTTTCCAACCTGAGCATTCTCTGTAGCATTGCCACATCAGGAGGAACTTTCTAACCTGAGCATTCTCTGTAACATTGCCACATCAGAAGGAACTTTCCAACCTGAGCATTCTCTGTAACATTGCCACATCAGGCGGAACTTTCCAACCTGAGCATTCTCTGTAACATTGCCACATCAGCAGGAACTTTCCAACCTGAGCATTCTCTGTAACATTGTCACATCAGGAGGAACTTTCCAACCTGAGCATTCTCTGTAACATTGCCACATCAGGATGAACTTTCCAACCTGAGCATTTTCTGTAACATTGCCACATCAGGCGGAACTTTCCAACCTGAGCGTTCTCTGTAATATTGCCACATCAGGAGGAACTTTCCAACCTGAGCATTCTCTGTAACATTGCCACATCAGCAGGAACTTTCCAACCTGAGCATTCTCTGTAACATTGTCACATCAGGAGGAACTTTCCAACCTGAGCATTCTCTGTAACATTGCCACATCAGGAGGAACTTTCCAACCTGAGCATTCTCTGTAACATTGCAACATCAGGCGGAACTTTCCAACCTGAGCATTCTCTGTAACATTGCCACATCAGGAGGAACTTTCCAACCTGAGCATTCTCTGTAACATTGCAGGATTTTTTCAACCTGAGCATTCTCTGTAACATTGCCACATCAGGAGGAACTTTCCAACCTGAGCATTCTCTGTAACATTGCCACATCAGGAGGAACTTTCCAACCTGAGCATTCTCTGTAACATTGCCACATCAGGAGGAACTTTCCAACCTGAGCATTCTCTGTAACATTGCCACATCAGGAGGAACTTTCCAACCTGAGCATTCTCTGTAACATTGCCACATCAGCAGGAACTTTCCAACCTGAGCATTCTCTGTAACATTGCCACATCAGGAGGAACTTTCCAACCTGAGCATTCTCTGTAACATTGCCACATCAGGAGGAACTTTCGAACCTGAGCATTCTCTGTAACATTGCCACATCAGGAGAAACTTTCCAACCTGAGCATTCTCTGTAACATTGCCACATCAGGAGAAACTTTCCAACCTGAGCATTCTCTGTAACATTGCCACATCAGGAGAAACTTTCCAACCTGAGCATTCTCTGTAACATTGCCACATCAGGAGGAACTTTCCAACCTGAGCATTCTCTGTAACATTGCCACATCAGGAGAAACTTTCCAACCTGAGCATTCTCTGTAACATTGCCACATCAGGAGGAACTTTCTAACCTGAGCATTCTTTGTAACATTGCCACATCAGGAGGAACTTTCCAATCTGAGCATTCTCTGTAACATTGCCACACCAGGAGAACTTTCCAATCTGAGCATTCTCTGTAACATTGTCACATCAGGAGAAACTTTCCAACCTGAGCATTCTCTGTACCATTGACACATCAGGAGGAACTTTCCAACCTGAGCATTCTCTGTAACATTGCGACATCAGAAGGAACTTTCCAACCTGAGCATTCTCTGTAACATTGCCACATCAGGAGGAACTTTCCAACCTGAGCATTCTCTGTAAGGCCGCTGTTAATTAATGGTTCGTTTCCCGTAACCCGCCCGCATCAGTATTTTTGCAAGCAATAATTACGCATTGTATTAATTATTGGTACTGATCCCTAAAAAAAAATGCCTATAATGAGTTCTGATTTCGCGAAGCAGCGCTCTCCAGTGATTAAATTGCTCGTAAAATACCGAGATTGTCGTAACAAGTTTCGTAAAGCCGTCATCCGTTCGAAGGGCACTGCAGCGCCACCTGTTGTGCAGTTCAAGGGATTCCCCATAAACTGACCAATGAAACGGCAAACTTTCTTGGGAATCCTCTAAGCTACGTCATTATGTTTTCCAGTCGGAGCTCCGGAAGGAAATTATGTGGTCTCAATTCCGTAGCTTGTCTGATCGCAAAAACAGTAAATAACAACAAACTGAACATCCACAATGTAATCTAACGAAATATGCATTGAGAAGTGAAGAAGTATAACTATTCGTCTGCAAACTAGATATCGATTTGCACGCGGAGTTCTCAAATCGAACGGAAGTATGTTCATCATACACCCCTTTCGTTCCTCGTACACCGCGCAATGAATGTAGAAATGTCCGCATGGTTGATCGCATTCATTCTGGTTTTGATCAAAATGATTTTGGCCAACGGAGCCACGATAGCTTCAACAAACGGTCAGTTTTATGTTAAATTCACAACTTTCCTATTCTCTGAAAAGACGACCGCCAGCTCTGTCATCGAGCGTTTTCTTTCCAAGGCAGATTTGAAACTTCCGTCGATGATTCTCCTGCCTTATATGGGCGCTTGTAATCAGCAAATAAATTATATAAATCTATAAATCACTCAGTGCCATGGATCTAGAATCCACAGTGGCGGACTTGGAAGAGAAGAAAGACTTCTCTTCCAAGTCTTTACTGACTCTGAAAATCAGAAGAAGGCATCGTGATTAGACCAAAGCTGTTGTTGTTGTTGTTGACCAGTGACTTGCTTAGGACAGCCGTATTATAGTAAAATTTATGAATCCTAAAAAATTAGGATTAATATTATTACTATTTATGGTTGCTTTGGTGAAGGCTGATTTAATATTGTTAGCCAGTACTAATCTGATGGAAACCAGTTCTAAATTAGCTCCATATATGACACCTCACATAATGTATTTTATGTCAAAGAGTCATGTCTATGGATTGTGATCTGTGATTTCTTTTTAATGGTTATTATGTATGCATTAGTCATTTAATTAGCAGGTCACTGTTCCTCTAGCAGAGGTTTTGTTTGATAAATCTAGTCCAGTAAAAGGTTTTATATTTTCAAATTTTGCATCCCAAGTTTTGTTTTAGTATTTTTTTTTTTTTTCTCGCTAGGTAATAATTAATAATTAATAATTATCGCCCTCAGCATGTCTATTTTCAAAAGCAAGGTTACGAGAAACAAAGAATTAATTAACAACGGCCTAAGCCCGATTGACATTTCCATTGACTAAAATAATGCAAAATAAATGTAAATATGACTTTTTTTTTAGTTTTCTTCTTCTTTCAATATCTTTCTTAAGTCAGATTGATAAGTAGTGGGTGAATTTTCATGACGCTTAATTCTCCAAGCCATTGGGAAGAAGTCACCAGAACACTGACAAGAGGTGGGAAAATTGGATTAGTCAGATTTTCAAGTATAAATCACCCTTAATATGGTGAGAAGTGTACATGCAGTTGACAGACTTGGTGAGAATATGACAGCAGCAAAGTTCTGAATGCTTTCTCCGATTACCACATGGCCCATTCTTTGCAAAATGGTTGTGCCCATGATTGACGATGATTTTACCAATGCTTCAGTGATTTTGATGAAAAACTGATGAAATAAGGTGAATGTAAGTAGAGGGTTATGAGAATTGATACATACAGTACAGGCCTCGTCACAACTCAAGTGTACCGGGGTAACACCGCGGGAACAGAGTACGGCAACGCTTCTGTGTTACCGCGGGACTGCCCAAGATTATATTATATTATATTATATATACAGGCCAGCTTTGTGGATTGAAAACATCCAGAAGTAATTCAGGATACATTACGGTACTCATTTAAATTAAATAAAACAAATGGTAAGTGTTCACAATCACGTGTGCATGTTTATCATTTTCCCAATGATCATGTTGCCTCGTCAGTTAATACCGGTAAAGAAAAAAACCCAGTTACGTCCAAGCTTCTTCCAAGCGTGCCAAATGCGCTTCTAATGACCTCATATTCTCCCGAAGATCGCTTCAGATAGGGTACCATCACCTTTATTTATGGAGTATCGTTATCCTTCGTTTAGCGGTAGTCATCAGATTTCCCCCCGCAATAAATGCTGAATATATACCAGACACTGCATGTTGCAAAAATCAGCCAATTATCCCCACTTCATCTTTTTCGCTGTTTGTGTTTAAATGAAGAGTGGCCTCGCGCTAAATTTGCATATGAATAGTGTCAGTAGCAAATCTTGGGAATTCGTCACTGGGCTCAAACGGAGAATCACAAGAAAAGTTTACTCATTTACTAAGGGACGGTATCCAACCAGCGTTTGCTGTTGAGACGTTTTAAACGATGGAAAAAAACGCTCAGCTACTACACCCATCGTTTGCACCATCGTTTTTTTGTGTAGCAAACGATCAAAAAAACCATCACCGGAGACGGCCGAAGGTACCGCTGTCGTTCGGAAGAAAACGTCGTCGTTTGGAAGACACTGACAAAAGACGATCGCACGTGTTAAGCTGCGCATAAATACACACTGGGTGAACAGGCCGTGCCTTAGCTCTCAACTGCGCACATGTGTAACAAAATATAGCGCTATCAGCGAATGTGAAAACGGGTTTAACACGGGAAATAAATTACACTTTAATCGCCTTCCGCGTTTGTTTTAAAGGTTTGATTACGAGAAGTCGCTGTTTGTGTGCAAAATTTTTCTATGAAAATGACAACCATCTAGCTGTGATAATGGAAGTGTCAAGTACGCAAATAAAACTGAATGGTTTAATAACACCCTCCCCATGTATGCACGGTGTAAAACATTTCTTTGAATTGGCCGGAAAAGGTAATCAACAGATAACTCTGCCGATATCTTACTGATCTGAATTATGTTCAGTTATTATTTAACTTAAAGAAATACCCGTTTCAAAAATATTTAGGTTGATAAATATTTCCTTGTTATTCAGGGCGATACGGAAGTCTACCGTGGAAAAATGGTGTTGATTCGCCTGAAAATTTTCGCGATAATGCCGACACTAGGTTTTGATCACTTTCCTTGAAAACGCATGGATGCAATAGAAATCTAAATAAATATTTTTCATCGCGAGTATTATGGGACCATGAAACTATTATATGATTTTTGTATCTTCAGCGGTTTTCTTGTAATGTTTACCGGAAAACGTGTAACACGATTTGCGGGGAATTCCACTGAAATTCGCCCACTTCAGAGCACGTTTTAATACCTCACTGGCAAATCGTGTTACACTTTTCCCAATAAATATAACATGAAAAGAGCTGAAGAGACAGAAATGATATTTATATTTTCATGATCCTATAATACTCGAGATAAAAAATGTATTTAAATATTTTATTTTATGAATGCGTTTTCAAGGAAATTGATAAAAAAAAACAACTAATGTCGGTATATCGCCGAAAATTCTCGGCAAATCGACCCTGTTTCACGTTAAATAAACCAAAAAATTGAAAGGTTTCTTTTGTTATTTGGCCTGTGTACTGTATTGCAGTCCATAGGGAAAATCATGTGTCATCAACACGCGCGTTTAGCTTTAATATTTTAGAAATATCGCAATTTATTCTACGGGTCTGTCTGAAAAAAAACCCCAGCTTGTGTACGGTCAAGGAGCACACGCGTACACGCACGTGGCCTTCCATTTCGACTGCGGTTTATCCCCAGCATAGAAAAGTCGACACAGGACTGCTCCCGCATGGCGGAAAATAAAGACCGGTGTAGAACACGTGTCTGTCGAAACGTTCATGGCGATATACCAGATCAGAGAGGAAAACGCTATATTCACGATCCTTCAATTCACAAGTCGAATACATTAAAATTATCCAGAAAGTTTCTAGAGCTATACTTTGATGGGTGCCATGAAAAAGAATTGTCACGGGAGAATATTTGGTGCAGGGCCTGATCCAGGCCGTTTTTGAACCCGTTATAACGGGTTTGGGCGCCATGAGTTTGGGCGCCCAAATGAGAAAAAAAAAAAAAAAAAAAAAAAAAAATGTTTGTTAGCAAATTCCCTCTGAACAGGCTGAAACCTATATTAATGCAATTACTATTGCCAAATATGAAGTTATCAGGCTGTATTTAGACCATTCAATACTCCCACAGCTTCCATGGGCTTCGACAGTCCCACATCGCGGCCTATTTCACTATAACTTATCACACTCTGCGCCAGGTAAGGGTGCCCAAACTAAAAGTCTAGATCAGGCCCTGTGGTGACCCTGATATTTGAACATTGCTACTTGAGAGAAAGTGGAGGTGTGAATTTCCATTGAGTCTTCATTCAAGCATTTTTAATGTTTTAGATTGAAGGGAATTTCTCGGCAATGCGCTGAGACAGATGTATTTTTTGACAACCAATCTTTTATTTGAGACTTTATCGAAACAGATCCAAATATTTGATTATCGGTGTTTTATTTATTATGGTCAACTTAACGCACTTTTATTCTACATTGCAGGTTTGTTTGCTCCATGGACATATTGAAACTAGAGGAATGACCGCCTTTTCTCCGGATAATATTATTCGCATATCCACATATTTCTTCGTTATGTTTATATTTTGTTGTAAGATTCTAACCAATAAACATATGATTGTGCAAGAAAGTCCCATATCCCTATCCATCAGGACTATACGTGGAAGAAACTAATTTCCGGTGAGCATATAGGTAAGAATCCTGCTTGATTAGTAAACAATATTGCCAAGCTGTCAATTTATTGTCTAGCCATAATAATAGTAAAGTGATCAGCTTTTTTGTCTGTTCTATTGGTCTACACACAGCTTGACTTTCGAGCCACGAAGGACGCAAGAGTTACTTCCGGAGGCGGCATCCATGGGCATTTGCTTTATTACTACCATAATTCAAATAAATGGACGTTCACGGGAAGTATCGCTGAAGGGATTGTTCATTTCAAAGACATTATTAAATAAAAGGCAACAAGTGTCTTTGATTTTATACTTTTTGTTTATTCACAGTTGCACATTTCCGGGACAGTTTTAATTGATCACTCCGGGCTCTAAATAAGCCATGCAGTTTTGTTCCATGAAAAATATATTTAAGTGCATTTCTGGAAGGTTGGACATATATGATCTCATCTTTAGTACTATACACATCGTCTTTCACATCCAGCTTATTTGTTTCTCACCACAACCGATACTTCATTCACTATGGAACAACATACAGGAAATCAAGGTAAGTTCACATAAATTTTATTACTGATCGTATGCATTGCATTGTTGGAATAAAATATTGTTTAAACCAATAACAAAGAGAGATCAACAAATATGCGCTATGAAGAGTAATAAATGACATGTGAGAAATTGAGGAATTAACACGGTGGGATACAGCCCATAGCAAATTAAGAAGTAATAAACAATGGTTATTTTGATTACCCACTCGAATCCCAACGGCGAAACAAGACTAGTTAATTCTTGTTAATTACATACACGATCTCTCATAACTGGATCGACGATACCAAGTGACAAAATAATCTCTCTGTATGAAAATGGCATGCGGCGTTGCTCTAAAAGTTGTAAATGTACAACCACGGGTATCCGACTTCTATCGAAATTACAAACTTCAGATGAATAGAGTACTCATCACGTATAGATATTTGCAGATGTAACTTTAAAAGCTTACCAAACAAGGCGCGCTTCAAAAGCGCAAATTGAACAAAAACAAAATTATGAGTTACACCATTAGAAAACCGTTATCTATGGTGAATGTCTTGTAAATTTCTGCGCTTAAGCATCGTCCTGAAAGAGAAAAAATATACGCATTAGATTGCAATGTTTCACTCGACATTTATCTGTAATCAAACGTAATAATAATTGTTAAAGTAAAACTATGATCATCTCATTCCAAAAATGACAAATATTGTCCATAAAACAAATAAACGACTACCAGGTGTTAATTTTTGTTGACAAATTTTTCAATCATACAGACCTAATTCCAAACACTTTCAGATCATATTTTTCAAAATTATCTGTTGTCCACAGGTACCCAACTAGACAGGCTAAATTAAATTTATATCGCGATTTTTACTACTCTGACTTATAGTACTAAAATAAAGGGTCCCAAAATATGGAACAATTTACCCTCTCAGTTAAAATCTCACGTTTCGCTCTCATTATTCAAATCGAGGATATAATCGTATTTATTCCTGGAACATAATTAGACATCTATTCTGTTTGCCGTCTGTGGAAGTTGGAAATTAAATTTGTGTTTTTGTCTCACTATGATAGAGTTTACCGCATATTATCATCTTTGTAAATATAATAATTATTTTGGGATAAAACAAACCCCTCGGGGTTTTCATCCTGCCACTATTATATTTTGTTTACTAAACATTATTGTTATGCATGGTGAAATAAAAATCAAATCAAATCAAATGGTAATCTAGAACTGACTTTTTTGAAGCTGCATTCCAAAATGCGCAAAGCCCGTATTCTGCAAAATACATAAGATTCGAATCGCACGTTCATAAAACGATATCATGGTTCCATAATATTTTGTTTATTAACGAATTACACCGTAACCGATTCTAAGATATATTATGCAGCACACGTATAGCAAAAATCTGGAGAAAAAAAAAACATTAATTTGTGTTCCGTTCTCATAATCCGTTTTTCACGGCCTCAAGCGACACAGTCGTTGTTGTTGTTTTTGCGTCTGTAAAGCGGGACTACTTTCGAGCCGATCGTTTGCCAGGAGACTTTCAATCGTTTGCTAGAAAACGTCTGCACCTTTGTTCGAGGTGTGAAAAGACGACCGGCACCCTTACCGTAGGTTGCCGGAGATTTCCGGCGATCGTCTTTATCTGACCGGCGTTTTTTAAAAAACGATCAACTCATACACCCATCGTTTGCATCGACGTTTTTTTTCATCGTTTAAAACGTCTAGCAAACGAACGTTGGATGGATACGGTCCCTAACGATAATATAACTGTATATGGGCGAAAGTGTTCCTCGTGATCGTCGACCGTCGATCGGGATTTTGAGAACCTCCCTAGTGTTAATTTGGATTAATTTGTACTTCCGTGCACGACCAAATGTTCGTCTTTCATCGAGACAGACGAGCATCCTGTTTAACGGGGAAATAACTGAAGAGAAAAGAATTAAGAATGGTTAATCAACTCATTATTAGAGACAATCGGATGATAACAAGTGAACAATCTTTATTGTGGTTGACTTCTGTTCATTTTTATTTCCGGGTCGGACTTGTTGAAACACAAGCCGGGCCAGAGCCATAAATTAAAATCTCCCCAATCTCTCCGTATGATAGAATTTATTTTATGCGTGGTTTTCATCCTTTACTGGTATTTATCTTTGAAACGTGGTAACTTTAACTCACATAATGTGTAACCGAAAGGCCGGTACTGCAATTGTAATTGCTTTAACGCGTGACTAAAAACTTGCACAGACGGACATTTTATGCATTCCGTTCGTTATAACAAGTGATATCAAGTTTTGCAGCTAGCAAAATTCTGATGTGATCGTTTGTTCAACAAATAAAGTAAATAAATTCAGCTAGCTGTTGTATTATTCAGAAGGCTCGCGGTATTCACAGCTGATATATACATGTAAGCTTGGGCATTCCCGCGGTAACAGAGAGGCGTTTCCGTGCTCTGTTGCCGTTATCGCGGTACTTCTGAGTGTATGCATAAAGACATGCTGGCTGAATAGCGGCTCGTCAACACGTGCCGTCGACGGGGCGCCTTTTGTTGTCTCGGCCGACTATCGAGGCTTGAATGGATATTATGGAGCTACGTTTCGTCTGTACTTATGGCGCATGCATACATAACGGGGGGTGGTAATTAGTTTGGTGATTAGGCTTAAACGGTACCGCGATAACAGTGCGGCAACTACCCCAGTATACTTGAGTTGTGACGAGGCCTGTACTGTAGGATGTCCATTTCTGCCAGATTCTCTCTGAGACACGCCGTGAATGTATCCAAAGCCAATGAGCGGGTGAAGTAGAGTGCAACTCCATTTTGTCTCTCACATATTTTTCATTGTGCACTCAGAAAACATGGCGTAGTAAGAACAGAAATAATGTTCAAGTCTGACTTCTATACGCTAACTGGCCTATCGGCCATTGGTCAGTTGACTTTTATATGCGAACTGACATACACGAGTTAGTGGATTTTCCCCAACCTGATTTCGTCCCGCGATATTTCAGTAGTCCTATTTTATCGGTCATATCTCAGGAATGAGTAGGCTTAGGTACACGAAACTTAACATCACACATGCATATGATCATGAGACATTTTTTTTTGGGGTGACCATGTCAAAGTTATTCTAAAAATTAGTGGTGAACATAAAATTTTGAATATGCGATACAAATTAGATAGAACAAAATTTTTATGTTCACCACCGGGTGATTTATTATTTACAGACATGTATAATGGGGTGAAGCTTGCATACATGTCAACATTGCTATTATCTGTATTCGTCCAGGCATTCACATGACCTCATTTCCTGTTTTGCACAAGGTGCGCACACAGCGAAAACTGGGCGAGCCATCAAGCCAACCAGACGGCAGACATCTTGATGTGCAAATTGCCATGCCTCACAATGGTGTTACATTAAACAGTGCAGTTCTGAGTCAAAATGGGTGTCTCTTGCTGGGTTTTTTGGTGTTCTAACTGGTCTGACAGATCACCGAAGTTAAGCAACATCGAGCCTGGTCAATACTTGGATGAGTGACTAGGTGCTGTACTGGCTGAGCTGATATGGGTTCATGATACTACACATGTGGGCACCATTGTGATATGAATGAAAAATTGTTGAAAATGACGTTAAATCCTACTCACTCAATCACCTATCCACCCCAACTTTTTCAGTGCATTTTGCTGAGAAGCAACAGGAACTTAATAATGTGATATCTAGCATTGTGATTTCACTTGTCTTTATTGCATCATGTACAAGCATCCTGTGTGCTGTCCTCAGTGTTTTATAGGGTGGATGGAGGGTGTCTGGTTCCATGCCGCTTCAAAGATTTCTTCTTTGAAGTAGCAGGAACGCAGCTTGGCTGGGTGCATGTTGGTGCTTAGTTTGTTCGTCGCGATATAGCTGAAATATTGTTGAAAGTGACGTTAAATTCTATTGACTCACTCACTCACTTGTAGACAGTCCTAGGTAGTCATATTGAAGACCAATGTTAGGCAAAAGCTGTCATATAAGACAAATAGCACGCAATCCTAGTCAGTTCTACAATGTAGATATTGGATTTCAATTGTTGACAGTCCTAGCTACATGTAGTCCTGTCATGCCTATTGAAGACCAATGGGAGACAGTCATAGCCAGTCCTATGAAGTCCAATTGTAGACATTACAAGCGTCTAGTCCGTCATTCATAACCCAGCCGTCGTCCACTAGAGAATATCCGCGTCCATAATCCAAAGACCTATTCCATTTTCCATATAACAGTATTAGCACCAAATTCAAAAAGACAATCATAGTATACATAAACATAGGCTTGTTTCCTGCAAGAGAGAAGCGGTCAACAGTTTTCAATGATGCCGGCAAGACATCATGATGTTCCAAAAATATCAAATCCGTATCGCTGATCAGTATTCTTAATCCATAATATTCGTTGTAAAGTCGTCATCTAAAGAATGATGTATCTCAGTCACGCTTTGATTGTGACTGTTCATATGAGTACCATGAGGATCTTGAAGTACATGGGTTCATACGGCCCCTAGCCCCGGGTTAAGCGGAATTAGACACAAGTTACGAAACGTAGCGCCATAGATCTTGCACGCTACGTTCGTATTTTGCTATCAGCATGCGATATGTATCGCCAAATTTGAGAAACTTTGAGTGTAGGCGCTTGGTGGAATAGCCCTGTTTTTTAAGTTTCTGCACCAGTGTTTTGTGACGTTGATTAAAATCGTCACATTTAACACAGGATCTAGCAAATGCTACTAAGCGAGATATGTATACGCCATATGCAGGTCCCACTGGAATATTACTGTCCAGAAATAGCAAGTCCTGTTGAAGACACATGGTACACAGTCCTAGCCAGTTCTTTTGGAAGTCCAAATTGTATCTATAGTCATAGCCAGTCCTATCACGCCTATTGAAGATCAGTGGTACACAGTCTTAGTATAGACAAACTTTATTTTAAGTCGATACAATAGTAAACATTGTAACACTAGCTCAGATGAGCTATTTAAATCGACTAGAAAAGAGTAATAGAAATATACAATATGTAAAGAAAGTGCATAAAATTAAAAAGAAGAAAATCGGATAGAAGACATGCGTCAAAGGGATAAAAATTACCTACAAACGGAACAGGTGCAATTTGCGCCGTTCCATTTAGACAACATTCTTTTAAAAATCTTTATATTTTCACATATCCAAAATTCATTTGGGAGTTCATTCCAAAGTTTGGATGCAGCATAAGTAAACGAGCGTAAGCCGTATCTAGTTGTCTTGACTCTAGGTAAAATGAAACGGTTTTCATTTCTAAAATTATAGGCTGGGTGCATAAGAGTAAACATTTGAGATAAAATTTTGGGCCCTAGTTTATGAAGGCTTTTAAAAACCTCTGATGCCATAAGGCGTTGTCTTCGGACATGTAAACTGGGGAGATTTGCCTTTCTAAGTAAAACAGCATAATCACTATTAAAATCGGTGTATACAAAACGAAGAGCACGCTCTTGGATTTTTAGCTCATCTGGGCCGAAGGCCCGATGGGCTTATGTCATGGCCTGACTGTCCGTCGTCCGTCGTGCGTCGTCCGTCGTCCGTTGTGCGTCGTGCGTCGTGCGTAAACATCTTCTTCTCTGAAACCGCTTGGCCGATTAAGCTGAAACTTGGCATGCATGTTCCCCCCAATGAGGACACCAGAATTTGTTCATGCCGTGTCGATACGATTTTAAATATGGCCGCCATGGCGGCCATCTTGAATTTGCCATTGAAACATTGTTATAGCGATTTCTCAGGAACTACTGCATAGATCTTTCTCAAATTTGGTACACAGGTTCCCCTTGGGGTCTAGTGTTGTGCAAGATACCTGTTGTGGTCTGATTCACAAATCCAATATGGCCACCAGGCGGCCATCTTGGATTTCCCCATGAAACATTGTTATTGCAATTTCTCAGGAACTACTTTGTGGATCTTCCTCAAATTTGGTACACAGGTTCCCCTTGGGGTCTAGTTGTGCAAGATACCTATTCTGCTCTGATTCGAACATCCAATATGGCCACCAGGCGGCCATCTTGGATTTCTCTATGAAACTTCGTTATCGTGATTTATCAGGAAGTACTGCATGGATCTTTCTCAAATTTGATACACAGGTTCCCCTTAGTGTCTAGTTGTGCAAGATGCTTTTGTGGTCTGATTCAGAAATCCAATATGGCCACCAGGCGGCCATCTTGGATTTCGAAATGAAACATTGTTATCTCGATTTCTCAGGAAGTACTGCATGGATCTTCTCAAATTTGGTACAGAGGTTCCCCTTGGGGTCTAGTTGTGCAAGATACAATTTGTGGTCTGATTGAAAAATCCAATATGGCCACCAGGCGGCCATCTTGAATTTGGCAGTGAAATCTTGTCATCATTATTTTTCGTTAACTACTGCATGGATCTTTCTCAAATTTGTTACACAGGTTCCTCTTGGGGGTCTAGTTGTGCAAGATACCTTTTCTGCTCTGATTCGAACATCCAATATGGCCACCAGGCGGCCATCTTGGATTTCCCTATGAAACTTCGTTATCATGATTTATCAGGAAGAACCGCATGGATCTTTCTCAAATTTGATATACAGGTTCCCCTTGGGGTCTAGTTGCGCGAGATACAATTTGCGGTCTGATTGAAAAATCCAATATGACCACCAGGCGGCCATCTTGCATGTCTTGGATTTCCAGATGAAACATTATCGCGATTTCTCAGGAACTCCTGCATGGATCGTTCTCAAATTTGGTACAGAGGTTCCCCTTGGGGTCTAGTTGCGCAAGATACAATTTGTAGTCTGATTGAAAAATCCAATATGGCCACCAGGCGGCCATCTTGGATTTCCAGATGAAACATTGTTATCGTGATTTCTCAGGAACTACTGCATGGATCTTTCTCAAATTTGGTACAGAGGTTGCCCTTGGGGTCTAGCTGTGCAGGATACCATATATGGTCTGATTGAAAAATCCAATATGGCCACCAGGTGGCCATCTTGGATTTCCCCATGAAATTTTGTTATCGTAAATTCTTAGGATATTACTGCATGGATGTTGATACACAGGTTCCCCTTGTGGTCCAGTTGTGCAAGATACCTTTTTTTGGTTCATTTCGAAAATCCAATATTGCCGCATCTTGAATTTCCCATGGAACTTTATCATAAAATCTCAGGAAATAACTGCATGGATCATTTTATAGTGTTCAGGGGGGACAACACAAGTTACAAACTCATCTATTGCAGTTCTTTAGTAAAAATTTCTCACAGCTACTTTCTCCAGTTACAGACAGATGACCTACAGTGCCGTGGCACTATCTTTTACATCTTCGCAGACAGATGGGGGTATCTCTTGGTTAGGCCATACCTCACCAGAGATTACTTTCATTGGAAAAATGTCCTGTTACATCTCATTGCCATCGTAACAACCCAGTCGCACATATTTCGTACTCGACATGTCTCCCCCTGGTGCATATACCCACAAAATATTGGAATCGTAGGTTAAAAACTGTCCAATGTACTGTCCGGACACGAAGTGGACAGACGGACGAACGACTGCAATCACATAATAAAAATTGGCTCTGGTTATTGCTTATACAGCTTACTGACAATCACACATTATATTTTGGTATAATTGCCTTTATTCCATAACCTCCAATTACAATCATGAATTTGCAGCTTGACCTCCTGTGAAATCGACTATGTTGCCATTTTGTTCAGGGGAGACAATGCAAGTTAGAAAATCATCTATTGCAGTTCTTCAGTAAAAATTTCTCGCAGCCACTTTCTCCAGTTATAGCCAGATGAGCGCTACAGTGCCGTGGCACTATCTTTTCCATTTTTTTAGAGCTCTTCAAATTGCAAAAGTGCCAGACAAGCGGACAGAAATTAAAATTTGATATGATAAAGGAGTGGTAAATGGCAAGTTTTGTTTGAATATCTAAATACCTGCTCATACGTTTGAGAGCGCTCAGCTGCTGTGATGCTTTTCTGCATATAACAGAAATGTGCTCACTAAAATTTAACATACTGTCTATGTTGACACCGAGCAATTTGACAGTTTCTTCACATTTGATTTCTACGCCATTTATAAGAAACGCAGGACATTTGCTGCGTGTTTTATGTCCGATGGACAGAGCCTGGTATTTTTCCATATTAGCTTTCATTTTATTGTTTTCGAACCAGGTAGTGATAATTTGACAATCTTGTGTGATTATTTTCATCATTTTTTCAAAGTTTTCATCTGCATAAGAGATTGTGTTGTCATCAGCAAAATTATAGACAGAACTAATAGTTTCACAGAAATAAATATCATTTAGAAACACATTGAATAGAAGGGGCCCCAGGATCGAGCCCTGGGGAACCCCCTTGATAATTTGTGCCCATTTACTGACATTGTTGCCAATTTTGACCCTCTGGTTGCGATTTTCAAGGTAACTTTTCAATAGCACAGTTGCTGTGCTAGAAACACCATAAGCTGATATTTTTTCAAGCAGCAAGTCATGGGGAAGGCAGCCGAATGCTTTAGATAGGTCCATCATAATAGCATGCAGCTACATAATTATTTTGGTCAAGGGCACGTCTCCAATCTTCCGTAATTTTCAACAGGGTAGTCTGACAGTTGTAGCCTTTTCTAAAGGCACATAACATTGGATTAAATATATTTTCGAAGCAGCAGGAGAGTTGGTCATGTAAAACCCTTTCAAAAATTTTGGAGATTGTAGGCAGAATGCTTACAGGCCTGTAGTTGCTTTTGTCTAGAGAGTCATTTTTTTTAAATAAAGGGATAACTTGGGCTGACTTGAGCTGAGATGGGAATTTAGAGCTAGATATAGAGTAATTTATCAGGTTGGTAATGGGCTTTACAAGAACATCCCTGCCTGCTCTGATAATCTTTGCAGATATATTATCTACACCAGTAGCTTTTCTGGTCGACAGTCCGTCAATAATCTTTGAGACGGTCTTCTCATTAACAGGACTAAAATTGAAATCACAAGGATTTTCTAAATTTTCATGAATGGCTTGAACACTGGGATGAACATTGTTTCTGACTGCACCAGAGTTGATATCCTTAGCAATATTTACATAGTAATCATTCATGATATCACAAACAGTGTCTTGATTCGAGATAATCTGGTCACCTTCCTTCAGCATAGTATTACTACTAGAGGAAATATTTTTTGAAGAGATAAAAGGTTTAATTGTAGGCCAGAAATCACTGGATTTAACACCCCCAGTGCAGCGTTCAGTGAAATACTTCTTAATGGATTGTTTTCTCATCTTATTGACCAGGTTTCTCTGTTTTCTATACGAATCCCAGTTTTTGTTGGATTTACATATTTTGAACTTATTGAATAGTTGTTTCTTTTTGTAGATAGCCTTTTTCAAATCTGAGTTCATGAACAGTGCACCCAGAGGCTTCAGGAATTTCGTCTTCATCGGTGCATGAGAATCAACTGTATCAGTGATGAGACTTTCACAGAACCAGTATTGTTCATCAATGTCATCAAACACTTCACACACGTGAAAGGGGAGATAACTTAGGTCTCTTGAGAAAGCTTTCTCATCAAAATGCTTGTAACTTCGATACTGTATTTTACGTTTTTTGCAAGGGGGTATTCCTTCCCTAAACATAACACCAACCATGTTATGAAAATCACTACTGCCAGTATCGAAGTTTAGCGGATTTATGCACAAGTGTTTCATATTGGTGAGAACAACATCGTCTAGACTTGGTTTATCAGGATTTTTAAAACATGTCGGACCTGATATCACATTGTTCAAATCAAATACATCACATATGTCTTTTAAAGGTCGCCCTTTGTTAGAATCTAATAAATCATAATTTAGGTCTCCCAAAACCAGAATATTGTCATAGTGCATATACATCCTGTCCATGGTCTTGGAAAAGTCGTCAGTGAAAAGGGAGTTTGGCTGAGCAGGAGGCCTATAGGCACCAGCAATAAGCCATTTTCTTTTATTCAGCTGAACCTCGAGGATAAGACTTTCGGTAGCCGAGCGGGAACATCATCTCGGAAATACACGGCTATACCTCCTCCATTTGAATTTCTGTCATTTCTTTCTAACTTATATCCATCGATTTCAAACTGTTTGTTTGGGAAAGAGCTGTCAAGTTTGGTCTCAGCAATGAACAGAATATCAATAACACGGTTTGAGAGAACATTTACCAGCTCGTTGAATTTGTACCTCAAACTCAAACCTCAAGTAAGTCAGTCCTATTGAAGTCTAATGGTAGACATTCATAGCCGGTCCTATTGAAGTCCAATGATTGGTAGACATTCATAGCCGGTCCTATTGAAGTCCAATTGTAGACAGTCATGGCCAGTCCTATTGAAGTCCAATGGTTGGTAGACATTCATAGCCGGTCCTATTGAAGTCCAATTGTAGACAGTCATGGCCGGTCCTATTGAAGTCCAATGGTTGGTAGACATTCAAAGCCGGTCTTATTGAAGTCCAATTGTAGACAGTCATGGCCGGTCCTATTGAAGTCCAATGGTTGGTAGACATTCATAGCCGGTCCTATTGAAGTCCAATTGTAGACATTCATAGCCGGTCCTATTGAAGTCCAATGGTTGGTAGACATTCATAGCCGGTCCTATTGAAGTCCAATTGTAGACTGTCATAGCCAGTTCTATTGAAGTCCAGTGGTTGGTAGACATTCATAGCCGGTCCTATTGAAGTGCATTCATAGCCGGTCCTATTGAAGTCCAATTGTAGACTGTCCTAGCCAGTCCTAATGAAGTCCAATTGTAGACATTCATAGCCAGTCCTAATGAAGTCCAATTGTAGACTGTCATAGCCAGTCCTATTGAAGTCCAATGGTTGGTAGACATTCATAGCCAGTCCTATTGAAGTGCATTCATAGCCAGTCCTATTGAAGTCCAATTGTAGACTGTCATATCCAGTCCTAATGAAGTCCAATTGTAGACGTTCATAGCCAGTCCTATTGAAGTCCAATGGTTGGTAGACATTCATAGCCGGTCCTATTGAAGTCCAATTGTAGACTGTCATAGCCAGTCCTATTGAATTACAAGCGTCTAGTCCGTCATTCATAATCCAGCCGTCGTCCATTAGAGAATATCCGCGTCCATAATCCAAAGACCTATTCCATTTCCATATAACAGTATTAGCACCAAATTAAAAAAGACAAAAGTATACATAAACATAGGCTTGTTTCCTGCAAGAGAGAAGCGGTCAACAATTTTCAATGATGCCGGCAAGACATCATGATGTTCCAAAATATCAAATCCGTATCGCTGATCAGTATTCTTAATCCATAATATTCGTTGTAAAGTCGTCATCTAAAGAATGATGTATCTCAGTCACGCTTTGATTGTGACTGTTCATATGAGTACCATGAGGATCTTGAAGTACATGGGTTCATACGGCCCCTAGCCCCGGGTTAAGCGGAATTAGACACAAGTTACGAAACGTAGCGCCATAGATCTTGCACGCTACGTTCGTATTTTGCTATCAGCATGCGATATGTATCGCCAAATTTGAGAAACTTTGAGTGGAGGCGCTTGGTGGAATGGCCCTGTTTTATAAGTTTCTGCAACAATGTTTTGTGACGTTGATTAAAATCATCACATTTAACACAGGATCTAGCAAATGCTACTAAGCGAGATATGTATACGCCATATGCAGATCCCACTGGAATATTACTATCCAGATAGGGATAGTTTACGATGTCGAAATTGTAATCATCTCTTTTTGTCATAAAGTCGACGAGAGAGAATGCCCGCTTCATTTTTATAGAGATAGAGATCTAAATAAGATGTGCCTGTAGGGCTATCTGTAGTTTCTTCAAATCCAGTGAAGGTGGATATATATCCTTCACTGCGTCATTTATATAGCGATTATCCACAGCGAGAAGATCGTCTATATAGCGTTTGGTGAATGAGAGGGAACGGGCTTTGAGTGGATCGGTTTTTGAAAGCGCCAGCATATAGTCATATTCATAAGAGAACAGATACAGGTCAGCCAACAGGGGTGCACAATTAGTACCCATTGGAATACCTATATGTTGCTGATATATTGTGTTGCCAAATTTCACATAGATATTTTTAATGAGAAATTCAAGCAACTCTATAAACAAAGAAACATCCCATGAATGATATCTCTTGTATGTAGTAGAGCTAAAGAATGCTTATGGCTTCCGACATTAATATATCTACGATCAGTTTTCTTGAACACAGATACTATTAATGAACTTAGACGGTCAATAAGGTCCTGATGAGGGATTGTAGTATAGAGAGTCGAGAAATCCCATGTGATACATGTCTGTACGGTATGTGACCTTTAGCATCAAGGTCTTCCGTAAGACATTTTGAGTTTTTCAATATCCACATACATTCAACGCCAGAGTTCTTAGAAATAATGGCGCAATACCTTTCCCAAAATGCTTTTGCCTCCTGAAGGGCCCTCGTCAATAGGGTTGAAAGAAGCTTGGTGGTGCAGCTTCTAGAACCAGCTATGAATCTAGCTTTGTATGGTGATTTATGCATTTTGGAGTCCAGTATATTTTTGGTATGTCGTTATGATTGGTTGGAAGACAAATACCTCTTTCCCTGAGAAACTTTTTGTGATTGTTAAATAAATCTTCCAGAGTAATTGCAGTTTGGGAGTAAGTAGACGTATTTGATGAAGATATGTCTACACTCAATTCTTTAACCAGCACCTGGTAATAGTAATATTTACATATGAATATTATATTATTCTGAGCTTTGTCTGCTGGGACTATGACGAATTTACTCTGGAGATTTGCCAGAACTTCTTGCGAATTGAGGTTTCTCAGTACTTGTTTTACTTGGGGAAGAGTACTTCTGTCAATATGGCGGATTGTTTCAACGACCTTGCTCTTGGTGAGGTCCAGCCAATCAGCGAGTACTGTAGGTTCAGCTTTTTCTCGCTTAGACCAATCAATAACGTACTGTTCTAATGCAGTCAGGACTATCTTCTGGTCCGCCTTCAGATTTATTCTTCTTGGCTCTCTATATTTAGGTCCTTTCATCAGGAGTAATTTCAGATCCTTATCACTCACCACATCAAGGTCACCAGTCACAATATGTTTGCATGGTGTATAGATAAAAGTTCGACAATTCACAATCACAACTATAGCCTCCTGACGTGTATAAGTTCCAGTCAAACTCCTTGACAGCATTGGAGTAATTGAATATTTTGGTGGCTATAGATTTGGTATACTTATATGAAATGCAAGGAGGTTCTGTGAACTTGAAATAGTTTGGTACAGCGTTGCGTACCTCTGGATCATTCAGGATTCGAGGTAAATTAATGGTGTCCAGTCCTTTATCTAAGTAGTTGAGTTTCAAGAAAAGCCGAT
>JAVTVY010043932.1:0-20887 GCA_036873755.1 Hanleya hanleyi
CCCCCCCCCCCCACGAGGCTTGCCCCCAGTGCAAATTATTGAGACTTGTAAACATGGTGGAGAATGGAGCGCTTGGTTGGCGTCGGGCCTCTTCTGAATACGAACTTGCAATCTATAAATACTCCCTCGTTTAGGTAGTTTTTTTCCTATCTGGCGGTGACATAGCTCATCATTTTCCAACAGATGACTTGATAGTGCTATTACATTATTGCTTTGAAATATTTGCATCTACATGTAATACCGCTCAAGCCGGTGTTAGGGACCGTGTGATCATGTTATTCAAGATGTCCACATCAGCAGTCACAACAAGAGCGTAGCTGAGATACAAATCATCGCAGGTTATGGCGGGTAAACCCCGGGTAAGTCGGCGGATAAGGCTGGTACAGTACAACTTAGCATGTGTGCATCCGGGCGCGCGCGACCTGGTCACCAGGTTTTTCCGCGCCACGCCGCCATGTTTGATGACGTAGGTATAATTTGTAAAGGACCTGCTCATGTGACACCTCGAATATTACCCGTATCTATTGTTGCGAAGAAATCTACTGACTTTTGGAGTTTAAAGAAAGGGAAACCATCGTAAAGCTCGCAGTTAAAGTTGAAGGCTCGACAAATCAGAACTGCGTATACGACCACCATGTTTTAGTACTTGATAGATCAACATATGGAGAAAAGATTCAACCATTTCACGCCAATCGTCATATAAATGCGGACGTATACAAGCATGTATTTACATTTCTACTATTGACAGCAATAGACGAGATATGCTAGTCGGCATACAGAAATGAATGCAAACTCAACTTATAGTGCAATACATCTTTTATTATTTAACTAATTACACCACTACATTTCAACACATAGATTCATTTCGTGCATAATATATACATGTAAAAGTATTTTTGATACTCACAAACTACATGTATTTATTCACTGCAATAATTTCTTATTCGTCACTGTCCGATTCGTATTTCCCTCCTCTCAGTTTCTCGAATAGTCCTTTCTCTGTTTGATAGCTTATCACCTGATATCGTGATCGTGAAACTGTTGTCTTAGTCTCTTTTCCGTCGTTGGCATATAGTCCTTCTTTGCCATTTCGCCCGATTCGTTATCATAGCCCCGTATTACATAGTGCTGTTTTTTCTCATCTCACAGCTCCCGAGCTAGAGTATCTTAATTCCGCTAAATCCGGTCCTAGGGGCTGTGTGGATACTTCATTATCTGTAATGAACAGCTGCAATAAAAGCGCGGCTGAGATAATAAGGTTACGTCGGGGAATTCACCGTATTCCCGGATCTGAATGTAAGGTGCCGAGGGATGCTTTTCTGTCATATGGTTGCTTTTTAGTCGCCAGACTTCATTTTTGCTCACCTCTTGCATATCGCTTCAATTTGCCATAGCAGTAGATAATTCTCTGTGAAATGGGCTCTAAATATCTTTCGAAGCCTCGTAATAATGTATCTATCCACATATTCTTCCCGCTTCTAGTATGGCCTGCCACTTTCATTGTAAATGGATGGTATAAGACACTCCCAGCGTCTTCTATCTAAATCGAATTCAGATCCCATTCCTATGTGTTTGGGAGTACTATGTTCTTGCCCAAATGATGTTTGTCTCGGTCTCACATTTTGACATGCAGTTTGATCACCATGCATTAATGTCACACGTCTTCGTAAACTCTGTGGTCTGCTAAATGTTTTAGGACATTTTAGGACGTCAGTGGACGATTCATGTATAATTCACGGTCCGTGAACGGTCCATTTACGTCCATGGACGGTCCATGCACGGTTCACGGTTCATCTACGGTTCACGGTTTATGGACCCTCCATGGATGTAAATGGACCGTCCATGGACGCCAATGGAGAGTCCATGAACCGTGCATGGACGATCCGTGTAGGTCCATGGACCGTGTACCGTACATGAACCATGCATAGACGTAACTGGACCGTCCATGGACCGTGGACCGTATATCCACCGTCCATTGACGTCAATATATCGTTCATGGATCGTGGATCGTATATGGACCGTATATGGAGTATGTACATGTGCATGGACGGTGAATGTTTGGATACTTGTACATGAGCATATGAACTACATAATGGACAAACGTGGTAAAAACACTTCATTTTTAGTGAGGAATTTCATTGGTTAACATCACCAGCTATGGCTAATGTATGGCTTATATGTTCTAACACGTCAAGCAGACTACAGAGTATTCGAATACATATGAAATTAATACATGGTAATCAAACTCTATGCCAAAATGAGATTGGAGAGATATGCAAGAGATGGGAAAATATTGACGACGTCTGCCGAATAAGAAGCAACTATATGACTCTACAGGAAAGCATCCCTCGGCACCTAACATTCAGGCCCGAGAAAAGGGTGGATTCTCGGACGTAGCCTTAGTATCTCTGCCGTGCTTTTATTGCAGCTGTTCATGTGGAGACCATGAAGTATCCACACGACCCCTAGCACCGGCTTAAGCGGAATTAGATACGCTAGCTCGGGAGCTGTGATGACAGATCAGCTGAAACAACTCATCAGATGTTAAAGTGCTAAAGCAGCGAAATTGTCAATTTCATTTTTATCATGAAATTTTACTGTGTAAGATTTCTGGTTTAAGTTAATAAAAGTGTCACAGAGAGTTTCAAACAGGGAGATATTATATTTTGCTACGAAACACAAGGGGATTAGCAGATAAAGTGCGACATTTACGGTCGCCATGTTCTCGTGTGTGTGACGTCATAAGTATGACATGCCGGTCGACGAGCAAGCCAGCGACACGGCGTAGCATATGGCGAAGGCCAATCTCCATAGACTTAATTCACATTGTTGTTGACTTGATACTCTCAATATCCATCACTGTCTTCGTATGGTAACGTGCCAGGAATGAAAGAAAGTATTCAGTCGGCCACGTGTCCCTGCATGACCTCTTACAATGATTTATTTATTACTTACCTTAATTCGTGGGCAGTAGTTGGACGAAGGCATACAGTTACTGTTTGATTCACATACGAGGGAACGGGGTTTTCGTGGATTTATCAGTAAATATAACATATTAGCTCTCGAAATTCACAATATATTCCAAACTCTGTCTGTGCAATTATTCGTCATCAAAAATATTCCCCTGGCATTAGAAATCATTTTAAAAATCTCCAAAGTTTGTATCGTCTGAGCAACTGCATGTTGAACGATCTCATGCCGACAACCGGGCAAATGAAAAGATTAGTGAGCACAGAGCTTTCTCTATGCCATGCACTAACATAATTTCAGAAATACTAACATATTAAATTGGAGTTTACATACCGAGAAAACTAACATTTCAAACATTTTTTTCCCAACTAAAGACGATTCAAACAAAAACAAAACTCAATTTAAATAACAAACAGGACAAAGACAACATTGAAAAATGAGTCTCTCGGGATTATCTGAAATAAAAAATAAACATGAAATTAGTTCAACATTATTCCGAAATATTTACATAATACTAAAAAATTGTCCAATGTGATAATAAACGAGAAGGGTGCAAGATAATTTTACCGATAGCACAGAAAAGTATATAAAACAAATATAAATTTTAATAAAAAAATATTCTTCAACAATTTTGAATATCTTTTTCTTCTCTCATACCGCCCAAACTTATCAACCGTTTACATTTGCTTTCATAACAGATCATATTGTGGCACGCAAATAGAATATAGATCTAGAGTGAATGGAAGAAATTCTTGCATAAAGCCTTCACTTTTTGCACGAGAAAACCGGAATGTGAAATTGAAGACCGTTGTTTTTGCTTTGGCAGCACGCGGACCTCAGAGGAAGCACTTCAGACGTGATAGTTCCATTCCAATTTAGAGCATATAATATTATC
Organism: Hanleya hanleyi; assembly: GCA_036873755.1. Lineage (NCBI taxonomy): Eukaryota > Metazoa > Mollusca > Polyplacophora > Lepidopleurida > Hanleyidae > Hanleya > Hanleya hanleyi. The sequence continues at coordinate 3,866 of JAVTVY010043932.1, forward strand.
TTTTTAGATCTAATAAAGTTGGTTGTAATAGGAAGAAGAAAACATATATCTCTAGGAATCTGGGCATAATGAAGATCGATCTTCGTTATTTTCTTAAAGTTGGAAATCCTTCCTTGTAATGATAGCCTATGCACACAGGGGCTTGTAGTTGGTCGGTTATTAATTATGATAATAGAGTAGGAGGAGAGTATATATAAATATTAATATCATAATTAATAACCGACCAACTACAAGCCCCTGTGCCTATGCATTCATGCAGGCAAATTCACTGGCAGATAAATTTTATAAATATCGTACAAAACACATTTATATAGACTCCAGATTCTAGGTAATTAATTTGACCAGAATGCGTAATAATAATGGAACTGCTCAGTGGAATTTGAAGTCCTTTCTATGGCAATGAATTTAATTTAACCTGGTTGCACACGGTAGGCTCCGCTCGGTCGCGGATGCGGGGCTTTATGTATCTTCATTAGGTCCATACAAATTGATAAAGTTCAGTCTATATTCATTCACACGTATGTCTAATAATAAAGAGTTTCCCTTGTCATACTTAATTTCCCGATGAACATTAAATTCAGACTATTTATTATAAAACAACCCAGTATATTGACCACGAGGACGGGCTTGCTTCCCTACAACACTGTCCGCCATGCTGAGCCTGGACGACCGGTCATCCTTATGACGTCATGCATATATAATTTTGTAAACAAAGCCAATGAAAACGGCCGCACTTTTAAGAGCACAATTGCACGCCCTTTTCCATTTGAAATAAGAACTTCTCCTTGTCCGATTGTCCTCATGGATGTAGCAAATTAATCATGAAAGAATAGGGAATCAAATTATTTAATAACAATTTCGCTGCATTAGCACTTCAATGGATGACCATCGTGGACGTCTGATTGAGTAAACGCCTCAACATGGTGGTAAACCTGGTAAATGCAAGAATACCCAGGAAAACTAACCTGTAATGCCCGACGTCGTACGGCTTAAACAGCTTGAGACCGGGACAAGCATCATTTGGCCTAGAACATAGTACTCACACAGGAATGGGATCTGAATTCGATTTAGATAGAAAGCCAAATATACCAGATGCTGGGAGACTTGTATATCATCCATTTACGATGAAAGTGGATGGCCCAACTGGAAGCGGGAAGACTATTTGGATAAAAACGTTTGAAGATTCCATCTCTGCGCCATACGGTCATCTCTTTATCGATCTTCAATCGAATACCCAAGACAAATGTATTTCGAGATGTTACCCCACGTCGTAAACCGAAGGAAGCTGAAAAAGCTGTACAAGTAGTACAAGCAGGAAACGAGCTGTATACCAGACTCACCTCACACTGGTTCTAGCGGGATGAGTCTCAACAGATTCAGGGTCAAATCACAAATAAGAATGAAGTTGAGAGGGCTCAATGCAAAAGAAAATACTCTTCAGATTATGATAGTAATTATGAAGACAGCATTCATTCTTTTGAGAAAGACATGCGTACTAATACTCAGAGTTGTATTAAATATAACATCTGGAGAGAGATGTTAACACATTCTATAAAGACGGAATATAGCGAAGACATCGACGAGAGGAAACGACACTGTGTAAGACGAGGTTACGATGACGATGAATCGGGCGAAATGGCAAAGAAGGACTATATGCCAGCGATGGAAAAGAGACTAAGTTAACAGTTTTACGATCATGTGATCAATTTTCTTGAGATGAAAACTGATTATATTTATAGCGAAATTTGAAAACAGCCAGTCAGCTTCAAATTGAAAATAATATTAACTATGAGGAAGCTACCAAACGGAGAAAGGACTTATTCGAGAAATTGAGAAGTGGGGAATACGAATCGAACAGCGATGAATCGGAAATATGATTGAAATAATTGCAATGAATAAATAAAAGTAATTTGTGAATTTTCAAAATAATTTTACATGTATATATTATATAAAAAAAAATCGATTAAATGATACGTTGGTTGGTTGGTTGTTTGAATTTTAACGTCGCACCTAACCTTATTGGTCACACGTCGACGATGACCCAAACAAACATACCCTAACAAAACCCTAATCCTAACAAAAACCTAACCAAAACTACAAAAAAAATTGAATTTCGAATTTTGAAAATTAGGCTCTACAGAAACTGATCACAATGGATCCTCAGAGAGCCCAATCTGTTTGATACTTTAATCTACCTTCTGTGCCAGACAAACATGGTATGGTAAACCATGCTGCCCTAAGCTGGAGGGCCGATTAAATGATACGTTTTGAAATGAAATGTGTTGAATAATAAGGTATGCACTACACTATAAGTTCAGTTTGCAGTCATGTCTTTATGCTGACTAGCAGATCTCGTCTACTGCTGTCAATAGAAGTGTAAATACATGATTGTATACGTCCGCATTTATATGACGATTAGCGTGAATTGGTTGAATTCTTTTCTCTATATGTTGATCTGTCACGTGCTCAAACGCGATTCTGATTGGTCGAGTCCTTATGCGCGAACTTTAAGAGGGTTTCTCTTCGTTGGGGAAAGTAGATATCACCGAAACAATAAATTATGGTTATATTCGAGGTGTCACATTATAAAATTTTCAAATTCTCAAATGGGTTCATGGCAATCAACGCCATTTTGCATAACCATTCGAGCAGAGGATCATGGGTAAATTCATTGGCGACCATGTGGGGTACCAGAAAAGTGATGTTTTCGTCATTTTCATCAAAATTTCTGCTTCTCTGTGGGCAAAAGTTATTTTATTTCCCACCAGATTGTTATTTACTAATTTATCATGCAGTCTTTGCGAAGAAGACAAATAAATAACAAATTCGAAAAATCTGACCGAAAAATTATCCAAGAAATGCCTTTATGAAAATGTCGTCACTGTGACGTCCTCATTGCTTCCATATATATATATATATAGAGAAAAACACTACACATAATGTAGAATATGAGCTAAAACTGTATATATATTTGGAGGGGAGAGAGATTAACCCAAGGGAAAAATGTGATAAGTTTCAGTCCCTTGCTCAAGGGGTAAGAAAGATAGCCTATTTAAGGGCAGGCCGAAATGTCCCCCCCCCCCGGACCGGTCCCAAATCACCCGTGCCAGATAGGGTGAATGCCTTCAAGGGCCTATGGAGCGGACGTACGGATAGACGAGATGAAAATTGCCTCCCAGCCAAGATCGTAGGCGAAGCATAAGAAAATACGAGCTTGTAACATTGTGCTGAAGCAACGATGACAAACTCGAAAAAAAAAACAAGCACACGTTGTGTTGAAACCAATCAGATTGTGTTGAAACAACACAATACTTTTTACTCTAGCTGTGCTCTTTTTTATATTTTATAGGAACAATACAATTTGTATATAGGTATACAGTTGATCAATCCATGCAGGCTCTGAAATTTGGGATACCATGTGTAGTATTTCCTGATAGACCAAATTCACCTAATTCCACCTGGCCGGTATATATATCTACTTAATTTCTACTTCAATTATCTCAGTGACAGATAGTTAAGTGAACAAGGTACATAACGACCAGATCAAACCACGAGAGGCCCGTAAACACCGCTCATACATCTAAATAGGGAGCTTTGTTGATTCCATCCACCCAAGCTATTCGTTGGACAAGTGATTTATTTTTATTTGCCTGTCAACCTGGAGACCTAGAGGTATACTAAATTATTCTGTGCGGAGTCTGTCTGTCGTAAAACCTCCATCTTCTATTCTCAAATAATTACAGGTGTGGTCTTTTTAGCTTAAATTGGAGGGTTTTTTTTAGTACACTCTATCCTTGATTAAACTATCAGCATTGATTATTGTTTTTTATGTTGTTTTTTTTTTTTTTTTTAGTTGATTTGAATTAGGTTAGCCCCAAACAAACATTCTACCTAGTTTAGTTCTCGCTGTTGATTTGAGATGAAAAAATATTATTTAGATCTTGGTTTTCAACTTGTTCCATTCTGGTGCATGTGCACATATCTTCGACTGCCGGTATGGTGCAGGGGACATAACCGGGAACGCTTTCTTCATGCGGAAAATGTAAGTCAAGTTACCTCCCCATTTTCTGAATATTTTGCTCATGTACGTTTGCCATGAGTGATTTTAGTTAGTGGCTATTCTCTGTGAGATTTCGTTTAGAATCAGTTGCATTCAAGATAGGATGGTTGAAGCTCTTCAATGTGGGGTTAAAAGACTCCGAAATCACTCCCTCGTGAAATCACTCCCACGGCTTGGAACTCTCTCTCGTTGTAGTTATAGCTGCCATTTAAACCATATGTTTGCTGATATCACACTCAGATATTACTAAAGATTTAGTAATCACAACTAAGTCGTGAAATTTCGTGATTGACACTGTTGTAATAACGTTAACACAACTGAGAAATATAGGAAGCAATGAGAATTTTATACATTTTAGGTTATCTACATACCACAAGGTGTTTACAAAACTAGTATACCTGGAGATCATGTAAAATATAAAAGTTCTTTCTTGTGTTTCAAAGGATATGTTACGTTTACATACGAAAAACTCCTTTGTGTGTGACGGTTCAGTTGCATAAAAATGCAGATATAATTGATCGGCTTATTTTGGTATTTTCCGGACATTTTAATGGAGGATTCTATCCTGTAACAAATATATGACACCTCAAACCAAAACCATTCCTGGTTCTTTCCAATAAACAAACTTCCTAATATATTGTGTGACAACATTATTTTTGTTTGAGGTGTCATATTTTTGCTATAAGAGAAAATCCCCACTGTAAATGCCTCAAAAATATCATATCGGGCTAGGGAGCACATTTTGATCAATCATATCTCCATTTTTTCCCTATTCCTAGAAGTAGGCTCTCATTTGCAAATTGTCCGGTAATGAGTGAGTGAGTCAGTCCATCCGAATCCTTTCGTCGGCAAAATAAGGAGAACAGTTGACATTAGAACCTTGATTTTTGGCACGAAGATGCATTAGGGAACTGTTACCAGCAAGTTCTGAGCTGACCTTCTTTTGATGAAAATCACTGCTGATTCTGACTTAGGCAGTGCCCATCTTAATATAGGCAGGAGGTGGGGGGGGGGGGGGGGGCCAAGAGTTCAGTTCGCGTCGGAGTCCTAATGCCTACTCTACTTCGTAGGTCATGTGACGTTAGTCACACTGCCATGTATATAACGGAACATCACAATTTTTCGAGGCTGATATTTCAGTATCTAAACTTGAAGAAAAATCTGATTTCGCAGGTTTGTGATTGGAAAAATAATTCAGCGTGATTACTATCACAAACAAGGGAGTTTTTCGCGTATTGTTGTCACACATGAGCAGTGTGACTAACGTCACAGGACCTACGAAGTAGAGTAGGCATTAGGACTCGAACGCGAACTGAACTCTTGGAAATCCCCACCCCCAGTTGAAATCCTGCCTATATTAAGATGGGCACCGCCCAAGTCAGAATCAATCACCAGAAATTTTCATCAAAAGTAGGTCAGCTCAGAACTTGTTGGTAACAGTCTCCTAATGCGCCTTCATTCCAAAAATAAATAACGATCGCCGATTTAATTTTACAATTTTTTAACTAATGGAAACAGATTGAATAATAAAACTCCGTGGCAGTGATTCTGTATCCCTTAATCAAGGAATCAAAATGGATCAAGATTTGAAATGACAAGAAAAATTTAGACATAATTACACATGTAATGTTTTTGTTTAAATTATATCCCAGTGTGATATATAGTCAATATTCAAGAAGTACCAAAAAAACGAGAAGTACGTGCTCAAATTTTCACATCATGATCAAAGTTACTTTATCTAGTTAAATTCTACCCAAAGAAAATAAATTAAGACCCTTTAAACATGCCGTCAATGCCAGATGTTGAGTTTTATACAGCTGTAGATCAGGGCTCTGGCTGCATATATCATGTTTCCATACACTTGATGCACACAACAGCGGCAAAAACAAAGCCTCCTTGAACAACCTATCTTTATACAGGAAATTCTTAACTCAGAAAATACCATTCTCTCTCAAAAGAAAACAATTTACGCCAGGAAGGCCTTTTTTATTAAGCTAATTTTGTTAGGTAGGGGCCTACTTAGATTCAATAATTGTCACGAAATTTCTTTGGTTATATCTTAAATGCAACCATGTTTGTTCCTCATGCTTGAGGTATGTACATGTATAACACACTTTCATTTGAGAGTCCAGACATTCCACCATTCATGTGAACAAATTGTACTAAACATGGAATAATTAAATTCACACTACCCATTTCTACAGTATCAGTACTATGTTACTATCTGTAGCAGTTGAAACCCAGTAAAACTTAAACAATTAAAACCAGTAAAGAAATTTGTCTGTTGAATAACAGAAAATATTTGAATGAGTAAACTACTAAACAACTTACATGATACCAACAAAATGTCCCAACACAAGCTGATAAATTCCTTGGGTGGCTTGCAGGATGGCTTTGTTTCACCCTCAGTAAACTTTTATCATTGTTGCTCACAGGCTAATCTGAAGGATGATACCAGATCTTTCTTTGTTCTGCTGGGTTATTGCACCAGGCTGACTTAATTGGTTGATGTAGGATATTTCACCATCAGTGGCAATTTGACCTAAATTTGAAGCCTGATCTGTGATGAAATGTTTGGATGTGAAATAGGATACACGTTAAAGGCCACAGTTTACATATATCTATAACTGAATTGAATATACTGAATTGTGTGTATTAAGAATGGCAAGTTGGTAATAGCAGTGTAGATAAATGCACTAACAAATGATGGAAAATTAGCATTTCCTATTTCATTATCCCATCACGTTTTGTACTGTGTTATATATACAGTGAAACATACAGCCAAGGGTTCCCAATGGGCATGACAGTGCACTCGCTGAGCTATCAATAAATAATAAAAAAAAAATTATAAATCAAATTTTCATCAGAATTCGGTCAGCTCAGAACTTGCTGGTAACAATGCACGTTCGTGCCAAAAATCAAGGTTCTAATGTCAATGGTTCTCCTTATTTTGCCGACGAAAGGACTCGGATGGACTGACTGACTGCCTGACTGACTCACTCATTACCGGGCAATTTGCGATCTGTAGCCTACTTCGTAGGAATATCCTTTGACAGTTCAGTGGTGTTCTCATCTACCCAAGGCGTCAGAGCAGGCATTTTGTTGAAGAGATTTCTGCCGATCTTTATTTATTTTATTTTTTTCTTACATTTTCGCGAGTGTACAGTTTCTTTTTCTAATGAATTCACCATAGGGGTGGTAAAAATAGACAAAATATATATATTGTCCTTATTTTATTTGTATAGGTATATCAAAACTGTTGCTTGACCTGATATCACAATTCATCTATCAGATTCTTCATTCTGCAAGGTATTTATTTAATTAATAATATTCCTGTCGCATCGAACATGGAGATATTAAGAAATGATATTTGGTATGACGTGTAGCCCACCACTGAGCATATATACATATGAAATGATTTTTGAGAGAGAAAGAATAAATTGGTCCTCAGTGGGATTCGAACCCACGACCCCAGTTAAACGCGCCGATGCTCTACTGACTGAGATCATTTCATATGGAGATATTAATTCATCGAAGAACTGATTAACATGAGCAGTGTGACTAACGTCACAGGACCTACGAAGTAGAGTAGGCATTAGGACTCGAACGCGAACTGAACTCTTGGAAATCCCCACCCCCAGTTGAAATCCTGCCTATATTAAGATGGGCACCGCCCAAGTCAGAATCGCCCAGAAATTTTCATCAAAAGTAGGTCAGCTCAGAACTTGTTGGTAACAGTCTCCTAATGCGCCTTCATTTCAAAATAAATAACGATCGCCGATTTAATTTTACAATTTTTTAATTAAAGGAAACAGATTGAATAATATAGGTTCAGTAGATTTCAAGCTTTACGTGTGAAAATACATTTACATCTCTTTAATGGTTTTCAGTGCCCTTGTCCAGGATCAAACAACTTTTTGAATCACATTATTTTCCCAACAATACAACAAATTTTTATATATAGTACTATAGTAGAAAGGTAGCATTTATGTAGTTTACGGTAATTCAACTCAAGACCAACACCTTCTCTGCGCAAGATAATAATGATTCTATGTCATTCTCCTGAGCATAACCGGTACAAAGACGAATAAATAGCGTCTCTACATCACGTTGTTATCTAGATGTATGAGACAACACATTTTGGGTATCGGCAATCTGATGAATGTACTATTCCTGTTTTCTTGTTTCACATTATATTCTATGACGGTTGATCGGTGATTTTCTTCATTGATAAACATTAAACCACCTCAGCTTCGTTGTGTGAATCGGAATTGCATTGCTGTGACACACCAACGCACTCCGTGGCAGTGATTCTGTATCCCCTAATCAAGGAATCAAAATGGATCAAGATTTGAAAAATTTAGACATATTTTGTTTACACATGTAATTTTTTGTTTAAATTATATCCCAGTGTGATATATAGTCAATATTCAAGAGGTACAAAAAAAACCCTCAAAGTATGTGCTCATATTTTCACATCATGATCAAAGTTACTTTATCTAGTTAAATTCTACCCAAAGAAAATAAATTAAGACCCTTTAAACATGCCGTCATGGCTTTGTTTCACCCTCAGTAAACTGTTATCATTGTTGCTCACACAGACTAATCTTTCTTTCTTCTGCTGGGTTATTGCACTAGGCTGACTTAATTGGTTGATGTAGGATATTTCACCACCAATGGGCAATTTGACCTGAATTTGAAGCCTGATGTGGTCTGTGATGAAATGTTTGGATGTGAAATAGGATACACGTTAAAGGCCACAGTTTACATATATCTATAACAATATACTGAATTGTGTGTATTGAGGCTGGCAAGTTGGTAATAGCGGTGTAGATAAATGCACTAACAAATGATGGAAAATTAGCATTTCCTATTTCATAAAAACAATTACGGATGGCATATCCCACCAGATTTTGTACTGTGTTATATATACAGTGAAACATACAGCCAAGGGTTCCCGATGGGCATGACAGTGCACTCGCTGAGCCATCAATAAATAATAAAAATAAAATAATTATAAATCAAATTTTCATCAGAATTCGGTCAGCTTGCTGGTAACAATGCCCTAATGCACGTTCATGCCAAAAATCAAGGTTCTAATGTCAACGGTTCTCCTTATTTTGCCGACGAAAGGATTCAGATGGACTGACTGACTGACTGACTGCCTCACTGACTCACTCATTACCGGACAATTTGCGATCTGTAGCCTACTTCGTAGGAATAGAACTAAATGATAAGACAACGAAACAAACACTATAAAAATTCGAACCAGCTCACACCAACTCGGAAAAGAAAAATATTCCCCTTCCAGATAGAACATATAAAAAGTGCAGTATGAATACGGTAGAAGATGAACTCCACTTTCTTTTTGACTGTCCTCTCGCCTCGGATAGAACTGTACACTCCTCAGTCTTCTACCTTCCTCCCTCTCCCACAACAATCCGCAACAAATACTGCAATCCCTCTTCAACACTCATTTGTCTCTCCTACCCAAAATCTGCCCTACCATGCACATTTTCTCTTGACAATGATAGACGTTTAGTTCACCGAGATTAACATCTTCGCACACAATCTTTTTCCTACGAAGTAGGCTCTCATTTGCAAATTGTCCGGTAATGAGTGAGTGATTGAGTGAGTCTATCTGAATCCTTTCGTCGGCAAAATAAGGAGAACCGTTGACATTAGAACCTTGATTTTGGCATGAAGGTGCATTAGGGAATTGTTACCAGCAAGTTCTGAGCTGACTTACTTTTGATGAAAATTTGACCTACTTAGGTGACCTATAACATTATGCTTGGACCCCCAAGTCATCTTCCTCACCCTACTTCGTAGGTCCTGTGACGTTAGTCACACTACTCATGTGATAGATAGATCTGGAAGATATAGTGGAAGATACTATATCCCAATGTGACGTGGATGATACTATATCCCATGGTGACCTCACTTGTGGGAGGATACTATATTCCAATGTGACCTCGCCTGTGGAGGATACTATATCCCAATGTGACCTCGCTTGTGGAGGATACCATATTCCAATGTGACCTCGCCTGTGGAGGATGCTATATTCCAATGTGACCTCGCCTGTGGAGGATACTATATTCCAATGTGACCTCGCCTGTGGAGGATACTATATTCCAATGTGACCTCGCCTGTGGAGGAGACTATATCCCAATGTGACCTCGCCTGTGGAGGATACTATATTCCAATGTGACCTCGCCTGTGGAGGATACTATATCCCAGGATGACCTCACCTGATCATCGAAAGATTCTATATATATACCATGTTGGCCTTATCTGTGGAGGATACTATATCCAACCCCCGAATTATGAGTGCCCTTTTTGTGTTTTAGATTTAGCCTACACTCAGAAGCTATCCTAGATAAGTTTGACGAAATTTTAATAAAGAATTAATAGATGACTTGGGGGCCCAAGCGTAATATTAAAGGTCACTTAAGAAATTCAGTTTTCATCAAAAGTAGCTCAGCTTAGAACTTGCTGGTGACAGTCTCCTAATGCACATTCATGCCAAATATCAAGATTCTAATGTCAACGGTTCTCCTTGTTTTGCGGACGAAAGGATTCGGATGGACTCACTCATTGACAACCGGACAATTTGCAAATGAGAGCCTACTTCGTAGGAATAATAATAAATAACATGGCAGTGTGACTAACGTCACAGGACCTACGAAGTACAGTAGGCATTAGGACTCGAACGCGAACTGAACTCTTGGAAATCCCCACCCCCAGTTGAAATCCTGCCTATATTAAGATGGGCACCGCCCAAGTCAGAATCGCCAGTGATTTTCATCAAAAATCACAAGAAATTTTCATCAAAAGTAGGTCAGCTCGGAACTTGTTGGTAACAGTCTTCTAATGCGCCTTCATTCCAAAATAAATAACACTCGCCGATTTAATTTTACAATTTTTTAATTAAAGGAAACAGATTGAATAATATAGGTTCAGTAGATTTCAAGCTTTACGTGTGAAAATACATTTACATCTCTTTAATGGTTTTCAGTGCCCTTGTACAGGATCAAAACAACTTTTTGAATCACATTATTTTCCCCAACAATACAACAAATTTTTATATATAGTACTATAGTAGAAAGGTAGCATTGATGTAGTTTACGGTAATTCAACTCAAGACCAACACCTTCTATGCACAAGATAATAATGATTCTATGTCATTCTCCTGAGCATAACCGGTACAAAGACGAATAAATAGCGTCTCTACATCACGTTGTTATCACGTTGAAAACTTCGTGCGAAATGTTCGCCGATATTCTACGAGATCCCATAATAAGCCAATCACGACAATTTCCGTCTTTTCCCTTCGACAATGATTGACGTTTAATTTACGGATATAAACACCTTCGGACAGCACAATCTTTTGATATTTCCTGCCGCCTAACAAAGCCAGACTTTTCGACGGGAACAAACCATTTGCTTCGCACGGAATTTATATAGGGCTGATTTCAGATATAATATTCCATGATATTATATCTGAGTTTACTGAGATTGGGGTGAAGGATACTCCCCCAGAAAATCTTCTCTACTAATTTTCTACCCATTTCAAGGCACTTCCGAGTCACAATTATTGTGTGGGGGGGGGGAGGTACCCTTCCCCACCCGGTCGTCTTTTTCATATCAGGGTGCCGGGCCTATGGAACGAATTCAAAAGCCAGATTTATATACCGGGGTACTGTAATTTTTCAATAAAGATTTGTTTCCCACGTTCCGCTTTTCGTTTCGATGTTTTGTTCTATTTTTGTAAACTATCATGTTGTTGTGGCGAGTTGAGGCTAGGCGCGAAAACTGAAACAAATTTGGAGCACGCGGTTTGAAAGTTCAGAGATTTACACGCAGAAAAAGTGTATTCCTCGGCGACTTGTAAACGATTTCATTTCGTTTTAGATCTCAGCTAACACTAACATCAATCTGTCTCTGCATTCAATGCATGACAAGACCGTACGGCATAGCACAGAATGCCACACATGCAGTGTCTGGCTACTGTTGACCACAGCCAGCAGGCCCAGCAGCAGTACTTCGTGGGTTAGGGAAAGAGGGAAAGGTTGGGGGAGGTCTCTACAGATATATATTTAGACCCAATATGGCCTCCAGTGCCACCCCATATATACATCTCGCAAGATTTGTCCTCCGATATACAAGGACTGCTACCTGTGCTGTTGACCACAGTGTTGACTGTTGTACACAGTTGACCCCATTGTCCAGTTTCAACACCAACAATTTTATTGTCTACTTTAGATTTTGACTTCCCTGGCCTAGAAGGTGCGTATATTCCAAGCAATCACCCCCCATCAAAATTGGATGGATTCTATAGATACAACATGCTTGCTGTTCTTAGAAAACATCATAAACTTTGTTAAGAGGAGTACTAACCCAGAAACTCCAGCTGTGATAGGTGAATATAGGGTAAGGGGGCGTTATCACAGCTCACAGCGAATGTAGGTTAAAATGAGCTTCTTTGCCCATGTACCATTGACTGTTTTGATGCTGACAAAATGTGATCAAATGTGTGGAAAAAACCTCGACTGTTTTTTTCCGTTTTGGCGCCTGTTGGACATGTTGGAATAATATGACCTATGCTATTTTTAGCCCACCATCACCAGATGGTGGGCTGTTCGAATCGCTTTTCGTCGATGGTCCGTCGTCTGTCAGTCCGTCCGTCCGTAAACAATTCTTGTTATCGCGATTTCTCAGGAACTACTTCATGGATCTTTCTCAAATTTGGTACACAGGTTCCCCTTGGGGTCTAGTTGTGCAAGAAACCTTTTTTGGTCCGATTGAAAAATCCAATATGGCCACCAGGCAACCATCTTGGATTTCCCCATGAAACTTTATCGCGATTTCTCAGGAACTACTGCATGGATCTTTCTCAAATTTAGTACACAGGTTCCCCTTGGGGTCTAGTTGTGCAAGAAACCTTTTTTGGTCCGATTCGAAAATCCAATATGGCCACCAGGCAGCCAGCTTGGATTTCCCCATGAAACTTTGTTATCGCGATTTTTCAGGAACTACTGCATGGATCTTTCTCAAATTTGGTACACAGGTTCCCCTTGGGGTCTAGTTGTGCATGATACCTTTTCTCGTCCGATTTGAAAATCCAATATGGCCACAAGGCGGCCATCTTGGATTTCCCCATGAAACCTTGTTATCGCGATTTCTCAGGAACTACTGCTTGGATCTTTCTCAAATTTAGTACACAGGTTCCCCTTGGGGTCTAGTTGTGCAAGATACCTTTTCTGGTCTGATTCGAAAATGCAATATGGCCACAAGGCGGCCATCTTGGATTTCCCCATGAAACCTTGTTATCGCGATTTCTCAGGAACTACTGCATGGATCTTTCTCAAATTTGGTACACAGGTTCCCCTTGGAGTCTAGTTGTGCAAGAAACCTTTATTGGTCCGATTCGAAAATCCAACATGGCCACCAGGCAGCCATCTTGGATTTCCCCATGAAACCTTGTTATCGCGATTTCTCGGGAACTACTGCATGGATCTTTCTCAAATTTGGTACACAGGTTCCCCTTGGGGTCTAGTTGTGCAAGATACCTTTTCTGGTCCGATTCGAAAATCAAATATGGCCACCAGGCAGCCATCTTGGATTTCCTCATGAAACCTTGTTATCGCGTTTTCTCAGGAAGTACTGCATGGATCTTTCTCAAATTTGGTACACAGGTTCCCCTTGGAGTCTAGTTGTGCAAGGGTGGCCCTCCACAGTTTCGTAGTAATGGCCCCGGTCTAATTTCATAATACGATAGACTGCCCTTGTTCTGCTACATCATAATTCTTCTTGTCTTCCTAATAGCTTATATCTATAATACCATCCTATTCAGCATATCAACGCTGCAAACGAGTACGTACAGATCGAGTGCTGGCTTCGTCTACACGCTGATCCGGATCATGGAGTAAATTTTGTCCTGCCTCAGTTATGCCCCTTCGGTGTGCCTAAAAATCGGGACTCATTTACGGGAAGAAAATCTGACAAAAAACGGGCAGGTTGACACCCACTTTTGTTTGCCTTTTTAAGTTGATACCGGACCAGGGAACGTGAGTAAGAAGTTTAATTGAAATCGCTCTTACAGATTTTTCTGGAAATTCAGCCGAATTTGACCATTTTTCGACATTTTAAGGGGTTTTCTAGGAAAAATGAAGCAAGCATGGAGGAGAATGTTCGAGTTTAATTTTTCTATAACATAGCAGTGCTATATCTTAAAATAATAGTTTCATCATGCTCTTTCAGAAAATATATACATATACATGTAAGTGATTTGGGTTGAAGGTTTTACGACAACTGGTGGCCGAAAAACTGACCCATAGCCTATTCCATGCCGAATGGAAGAATCCCTGGAGTGCACCCAAGATACCTTTTTTGGTCCGATTCAAAAATCCAATTTGGCCACCAGGCAGCCATCTTGGATTTCCCCATGAAATCTTATCACAATTTCTCAGGAACTACGGCATGGATCTTTCTCAAATTTGGTACACAGGTTCCCCTTGGGGTCTAGTTGTGCAAGAAACCTTTTTTGGTCCGATTCGAAAATCCAATATGGCCACCAGGCAGCCATCTTGGATTTCCCCATGAAACCTTGTTATCGCGATTTCTCAGGAACTACTGCATGGATCTTTCTCAAATTTGGTACACAAGGTTCCCCTTGGGGTCTAGTTGTGCAAGATACCTTTTCTGGTCCGATTCGAAAATCCAATATGACCACCGGGCAGCCATCTTGGATTTCCCCATGAAATCTTGTTATCGCGATTTCTCAGGAACTACTGCATGGATCTTTCTCAAATTTGGTACACAGGCTCCCCTTGGGAGTCTAGTTGTGCAAGATACCTTTTCTGGTCCGATTGGAAAATCCAATATGGCCACCAGGCAGCCATCTTGGATTTCCCCATGAAACCTTATTATCGCAATTTCTCAGCAAATACTGCATGGATCTTTCTCAAATTTGGTACACAGGTTCCCCTTGGGGTCTAGTTGTGCAAATACCTTTTCTGGCCCGATTCGAAAATCCAATATGGCCACCAGGCAGCCATCTTGGATTTCCCCATGAAACTTTGTTATCGTCATTTCTCAGGAAGTACTGCATGGATCTTTCTCAAACTTGGTACACAGGTTTCCCTTAGGGTCTAGTTGTGCAAGATACCTATTTCGGTCCGAATCGAAAATCCAATATGGCCACAAGGCAGCCATCTTGGATTTCCCCATGAAACCTTGTTATCGCGATTTCTCAGGAACTACTGCATGGATCTTTCTCCAATTTGGTACACAGGTTCCCCTTGGGGTCTAGTTGTGCAAGATACCTTTTTTGGTCCGATTCAAAAATCCAGTATGGCCACCAGGCAGCCATCTTGGATTTCCCCATGAAACTTTATCGTCATTTCTCAGGAACTACTGCATGGATCTTTCTCAAATTTGGTACACAGCTTCCCCTTAGGGTCTCGATATGCAACTTCCAAGGTGCCTTTTTCGGTCCGAATCGAAAATCCAATATGGTCACCAGGCAGCCATCTTAGACTTCCCCATGAAATTTTGTTATCATGATTTCTCAGGAAGTACTGCCTGGATCTTTCTCAAATTTGATACACAGGTTCCCCTTGTGATCCAGTTGTGCAAGATACCTTTTCTGGTCCGATTCCAAAATCCAATATGTCCATCAGGCGGCCATCTTGGATTACCCCATGAAACATTGTTATTGCGATTTCTCAGGAACTACTGCATGGATCTTTGTTTAAATTTGGTACACAGGGCTTGTCGTCTAGTTGTGCAAGATACCTTTTCTGGTCCGATTCGAAAATCCAATATGGCCAACAGGCGGCCATCTTGAATTTTCCCATGCAACTTTGTTATCGTGATTTCTCAGGAAGTACTGCATGGATCTTTCTCAAATTTGGTACACAGGTTCCCCTTATGGTCTAGTTATGCAAGATACCTTTTTCGGTCCGAATCGAAAATCCAATATGGCCACAAGGCGGCCATCTTGAATTTCCCCTTGAAACATTGTTATCGTGAATTCACAGGAAATATTTCAAGATACCTTTTTTGGTCCGTTTTCGAAAATCCAAGTTACGCTTCAAATTAATACGGTATTCTCGACGTTGCATCATAAGAGTCGGCGGATCAAACGGTGGGGCATATTCTATATATTGACTATAGAGAATATCCATACCTTCACCTTCCATATCAAGGAGTTCAAATAATTCGGAATTAAAATGTATTTCTTCAAATTTTAGATCAGTTTTCCTTAGTCCATGCAGTAGCAAGTGAACTGCTCCACCCTTTCGTCTGCCGGCGGGTCAGCTACATGAAGGGACGTCACTCTTGTGACTCAACGTCACAACTCGACAACTGTAGACTGCTGCATATTTCGATCCAAGGGAGATAATCAGGATTCAGGCACTTTTGAAGTTTCAACATTACTGCATGGACCGGATACCTTGCACCATCTTACTATTTTCGAGCATGGTATCTTAAAAGAGATATCTCAAACTAGCCCAGTAAACAGAACAGAATTAGCATTCCTTCCTAATTATGCAATCTTAAGTATGTTTCATAGCTCATGCCAAAGTGTCAAAGAGATTGGTCCTCGCTTCCAGTACCCAATGATGACACGTGCAAAAAAATAAATAAAAAAAAATACTACAAAACAAAGGCGAAGGATTCTCCATACATGTACATTCACTTTCAGACTAACTTTGCTCATTTCTCTTGTATTATAACAACCGACATAAGTACAGTTTCTAGAAATCTTGAAACTCCCGAAACTTAGATTATATCTTGGTGTTTTTCAGTGTCCCTTTTCCGATCTTTTTCCCTCAGATTCGAAATTCTGTAAACAGAATTACAAATCAATCGTTTGTTCTTAGTAACAATGGACAAAAAGATCCTCTAGTCATTAGCTTACAATTATCGGACAATGGTGGGCGCCAAGATCCTTC
>JAVTVY010043933.1:0-19902 GCA_036873755.1 Hanleya hanleyi
GTCAGACAGTTTATCACTCAACATATATCGAACACGTTCGTTAACTTACATACCGAAACTAGCCAGGTCACGATGAAAAAGCAGTCAATATTGTAATATTTTCTGAAATTATACTCACATTAATAAATAAAATTCATATATAATCTTGATCCCTCGTGTGTCATATATCCATAGCTAGAAAACACGAGATAATCAGACAATGTAAGAACATACTATCTTACCTGTAGAGACGGCTGAACAGGATTGTGTCAAGCAGGGAATGTTCAGCTCTATTGGCGGATAACACCATATATATAACCTGACATATATATATCACATACAGGACACTTAGTGATATACTATAGCATACCGTTAGAAACACTGCAGTATAATAAAGTGAACACTGTAGTGAATGAAAATATAGTGAATAATGATAGTACTTATGTCGGGTTTCCATTGAACCATAAACTTAAAAGGTAATAATACCTAGATCTGATCTCTCCTGCATTGCTACAAAACGTTGTGCAATTGTGTAAAAATGTATAGATAACTGGCAGCAGGGGTGTGGCCAACTTTGCTTCTTGAATCTGGCAATTTATATCCCGGAAATATATTAAATATTAAATTTTGCACGATTATATCAAAAATAAATATTTATACATAGTTAAGGTGAAGTTATGAGACATCGGTTATTGTTTGTAAAAGATTAATGTAACATGCATACAATAATTATAGTAACTACTATACATGTGGCATGTTGCGTTAACATGAGCAGGTATTATCACATTTACATGCGTATACATTAGTGTAGATGAGTAATTTAGAATATGTGGAATTTGACGGTATCTTGAAATTTATCAGAGTTGATAGGGATAATTCTTACGAGTTAAAAGATATTTTAATCGTGACTTGAATAATGATATGGAAGTTGTACATTTCAGGTCAGTAGTTAGGTTGTTCCATATTCGAGGTCCCTTAATTCTGGCGGTATAAAATGGCAATTGAGTACGGAAAAACGGTCTGTAGAGGTTTATGTAGTTCTGTCGGGTAGGATAGTTATAAACATGTTGTAATCTGGTAAAGTAGTTCTGAAGATGTACTGGTAACGAGAAGGAATGGTGTAATGTTACCAGGCAGTTGTACATGTATTTTACATATGCATGTACAGCTGTCTGACAAATTGATATTACATGTATAATTCTGTCAGATACAACTAAATGTAAATAACTGTAGAACACATATACTGGCTCAGTCAATCTAGGTGGGTGGATTAGTTGTCAAACTAAAAAGTTGACAAGCCATGGGTTCTCCACCATCTGTAGCCAGACAAATGTCCATGGGAGCTGACGATTTGTCTGCAACCTCAAATATAAACGAAGCAAGTGCATGCCTTTATTGTATAAGGTGCATGCTTTATTTACAGTGCATTGAATAGAAACTGTACGTAAACAGGATATATAAACTTATACTTTGACAAAACATCGAATATGGTAATCACTGTCAATGGCGCAACATCGTCATCAGTAAGTGGTCCTTGCAGCAACGAACAGACTTAAGAATCAGCACGGGTACCACCAATCATTTCGAGTAGTTCTGAATGGACGATTCACTTCCAAGTCCGCTCTGGCTCCATAATCTTTTGGATCCAGATCTACATAGTTCAATTATATATAGCTGTGCTTAATTAAGTTCTACTGCTCAACACCATTCTGACTTGTTCTCAGTTGGACAATTCTCCTGAGCAGTGACTAACATTTATGCCATATACATGGGGCTGATAACTTATGTAACAAGCTATGTCACCATGTTGACCTCTGTGGCCAGTTCTGCCTTCTGCCCTTGGGGTGGCTCCTTTTAACCCCTCTGGGGACAACGTAACTACCAACACTAGAAGTTACCTGACAACAGGTAAGATGCGTGCAAATACTGGCTAACTGTATATAATAGAATTTAAGCTGTTGTTCCCAATTACATAACACCCAGCACAGCAGAGGGTATACAATACAGATTAACTTCTAATCCACCCACCTAGATTGACTGAGCCAGTATATGTGTTCTACAGTTATTTACATTTAGTTGTATCTGACAGAATTATACATGTAATATCAATTTGTCAGACAGCTGTACATGCATATGTAAAATACATGTACAACTGCCTGGTAACAGTATGGCTTTATGGCAAATCAGTTCTTGCCCAGTCAGATGTAATGACCAAGAAGCCGGAAGTCAGCGTGGAGAAGGATTAGATGTCGACCGTTGATAATGATGATCGATGTTGAGACAAATGTAGATTTCGTTATTTACGACCGAATCACTGAGGCAATGTGCAGAGGTCATGGAGACTTCAAGCAACTATTGTGCACACGTCAAAATCGACAAACGAAGTCAACCCGACAAAACCTATCGTACATTACAGAAAAATATCTTAGTAGAAATATAAATATCGTCAGCGGCTGTAAACAATGGCGGAATAATAGCTCACACTATCCCCCAAAATAATACTACTCTCATTTAACAAACGGTTGACCACCTAATTGCGTATCACATTGGAAACAGCGATAACCCTGCACAATTAGTCCATCAGTCACTCAGCTTTGATGTGGCCAGCATGTGCTTCACGCCGTTAAAATTCGTATTTCTCTTTCACAGATTCTACACCTATCAGTCCTTGGGCGTGGGGGGAGGAACTAGTCATATTAGAGTTCTTCTACATATCAGCTTCTTTCTACATATTGTATCATCCAGTCCCAGTACTTTGACCCATAAGGCCTACCTCGAACAAACTGAAGCTGCTAGAAGCCCAAACTGTTGTAACTGGGTTATCTTCATCAGAAAAACTCTCTCTGTGACTGGTTGTGCATATCTGTGGGAGAACCAAGGTTGTAATTTCCAAAAATCAAACCTAAACTTTATTCGGAAAACTTTAACTAAGATAAGATAAGATAAGACTTTATTTGCTCTTTATGCCCGGCGGCTAATGGCACAGCATGTTAAAACAAATAAATATTTCAAATAAAAATATAAAGATTTCCAAGATATATCTATAAGTGGTCCAGGGTAGATGGCCTATCATTTGGCCACAGGGGAGACATATAGTAGATAAACATATACATGTATGGACTACGAGTCTTTCAAATACTCAAAGCATTCGTATACATATCTCGCTACACTGTTTACTACTGCTTGGACGGTTGTACTCATTATCCATCTAAATAGGGAGATAGTATCATCAAATAAATTTTATAAATATGGTCCGATACAGTTAAAGAGTTTATCTCTCTGGGATTGTAATCTCGTGCATTGCAGGAGAAAGTGCTTCTCATCTTCAACAACCATACAGGTGAGACAGAGCCGTTGTTCACGAGGTATATTATGATAGCGCCCCTTTTCAATTTCCAATTTGCGGGCACTAATTCTGAACCGTGTCAGGGCTACACGATGGTGTCTATTTGGTATAGAAAAAATTGCATCCCCACCTCCGAGTGTTTCCTTCAAAGTACTGTAAGTCTCCAGTTTATTACATTCAGAGATCTTACTTTTCCAGAGTGTAAGGCACCGTTTCCAATTATCGTTCGCGAATGAATCGTTTATTTCGTCAAATTTTCTCGAAGTTGCGATTTTCCAAGGCGCGAGGGAATGGTTTTTTTTCTTCAAAATAAACGATTCATTCGCGATCGCTGCTCGAATGGTTTTTTTTTCTGCTGGCAATCGTTTTTCAATCGAGAAAATTTTCTTGAATAAAAAGCGATATCGTGATTGAATGGTTTTTTAATCGAGAAAATATAAGCGATTGAAAAAAAAAACGATTGAGGATTATAACCGAAAGTAGTACGGCAAGGTTCAGCCTGACTGATGACCCGCATACACGTTCGAGTTTATATATCATAAACACTTCAGTCAAACTATAAGTTCTATCATTTTTTCTTCTTCTTTTTCCATTATTCTTTGCCTTGTGTTAAACTATAGCGTGTTTCAGTTCAGTTGACGGTTATATAGATACGATGGGGACATTGAAAGAAATTGAAAAAAATATATACATATATACATAGGAATAATGGTGAACGATATATACATATAATTATAACTTCATATTTACATATATTGTTTACGGGACACAGGCCCGGATATAGTCAGATTGAGTCATTTGTACTTGCAATTTCGTCTATTATTTTGAGTATTTCTGTGTTTTAAAGCTGGGATTTCAGATTTCAGATTTCTTGTGTAGTATTTTTCGTGAACGTGTTTGGCATCTGTGCGTGCTGAAATTTTGAGTTCATAATGTTTGTACCTGTTTTAACGCATTAGTTTACCGAGTTTTTTAATTGAATTTTGTTTGATCGTCGCTATATAGCTGAAATATTGCTGAATGCGACGTTAAACCTTAATTCTCTCTCTCTCTCTTGAGTTGATTCGTCAGATTTTCGCTGTTCGTGTGTTTTTTTTGCCCAAAGATCACCATTTTCCTTGTGTACATATATGGCGCTGTATTGAATACAACATAGTCATACGGGGCTTTTGAGTCTTCGAACGCACTTAATTATTAATATATAGCGCGGGCTATTTGTAAAACTTTTCACAACTGTCATTATTGTTTTGCTTGTTTGTTTGGTTGTGTGAATTAATCTTTTCTGGAGCTCCCTGGGTGAGAGTTTTGTTGTGCGACTCCCTAAGTGGGAGTCTATAAGTACAAAACCCCACAGTTGCCTGGCTTGTGGGATATTTGATGGTAGATGAATACGTATATTTTCAATAAATTATGAAAATTAATAAATACAAAGGGAAAATATATAAGGGAAAAGCGGTTTGCTTGGCAAGATGATCAAGGTCTCGCCTTTGGCTAAAAAGGAAACCTTGACGATTCGGAGATGTGTTTCAAAAGGCCTGTATAATTCAGGTCACGTGACTTGGTTGCTGAGGCAGCAATAAAACGTCTTTCTCTGTCCGACAGGTTTTCAAATCCCACATTTAAATCTTCAGTTTTGCGAAAAAAAGCGAAATTTTTAACCGATGATCGTACTCCGACGAGAAATTTTCTCTCTTGCCAGCTTGGTTAATCCAGTATGAGATGAAATTATATAATATTCAGGTGGTTTCTGGCTTGAGCTTCCCTTTGGAATCAATCATAGTTCATTTATCAAAATGTAAAATTAAAATAAAAAAAGTATTGTACATATGCGAATCCAACCGTTATATGCGATTCAATCACCATTGTGATATGTATTTAATATACATATGAAATCACTGCCGCGAATATTCCTCTAATCAATAAAATTAACTTGATGGTGATTTTGTGAACTTATTCACATCTCAATAGTTTAAAAACTGTACCAAAACATGAATGGGTATACCCTTTCCTAATATATGTTTTACCATAACAATATATACATATTTAATTACACCATTTTTCACCTTAATTAACCTAGACATTTTCGGCTGGAGGGCTAAGCTGTTCTGAGTTATCGCCATGCGCCCATTCACACCTCTGTAAAGTCTGTGCCATAATCATTCTGATAATGCAATCAACGACGAACTCAAATCCATTGATGACCTATACCCGGTATTTACAAAAACAAGATTTGCGACTATCATCCTGTATTGTTTATACCAAGTTGGATGAATATATGAGGAAATTATCGGACGTATGAAGGGAATGACTGAACATTAACACATTGCCGGCTCACACGATTATTAAATAAACATGTAATTTTGTCATTTACATTTGACTATGTGTCAGATATCACTCCGCCTCACGATTCTCTCGCACCTTGAAAAAAACGATTCTCTCGCGATTGAAGATTCGTGATCAAGAACGGATCGCGCATGGGTAAACGATTAAAAAACGATATCGCGAGAGAATGGTTTTTTTCAGAAAAGGTTCAATCGTTTTTTCTCATTTTTTTTCTCGATATCCTCGCGACTGATTCGCGAATGATCGTTTTTCAATCGAGAAAATTGAAGAAAAATCGCGACTGAAGAAAAAACGATTAATGGAAACGATCCCTTATTAGATTAATTACCAACCCGTAGCATCAGAGTGAAATCTTGTTGAGTGCCGGAAGGTGTTGTGAGGGCCTGCGTCTCAGTATTGACTGTTGACAAGTAAAATTACTCAAACAAATCCGTTAAAAAAAGTCCAGGGGAAGGGTAAGTGCATTTGTAGATCTCACAGCGGATTCCGTGAACGAATAATGTCGAGTCTAACATTAACTATATCACCAAGTGTGTGGTATCCTATACTTCATATCGTTTACCGCGATAATGCTGCTGCCTGCATTGATCGAAATCATCACCACATTGTCGGTATACATAAAACGTGTGTTATCATAAAATAATCGATAGAGCGAGAGAAGGGTAAGCATGTTCACGTGCGGAAAGGTGCAAACAGCGAGTTTGCTCTACTACGTAGCATGTGCTGGTGCCACAATTATTGCAATGGGACACCATATAAGTTATATTGTTCAAATAACACTTTGTACTTACTTGTTTTTGTATTACGAAACCATCGGGCCATACATGACAAACTGCAACTGTGGAAAAGAACAGCAGCAAGCTGTACCTACAGTGTGTACAAACAATACATAATTCAACTAAACTCACAGTTCACCAGCATTATGCATAACATATTGCCCGAGTGAAGCATTGAGACGACAATATTTACTTTCAAAACAACTATACGAACAAGTCACAGTATTTATACATGCAGTAGGGTTAGAACAATGTACCATTATGCCCATGACAAAACAAGTTCAAGAAGTTAGAGTAGAAACCACAATGCTATTTAAGCATTTAAATATTAGACAAATTGTAGAGGGGCAGAGGAAATCGTATTGTCCTATGATGGTCTACGTTTTGAAATAAACCTGGACTCTCTTTATTCTCAGTTTGAAATCTATCCGTGCAGAATCTAAGAACAAGCGTCTGGTCCGTCATTCATAATTGAGCCGTCGTCCGTTAAAGAGTATCCGCGTCAATAATCTAACTTTTTCCCATATTCCATATAACATTAACACCAAATTCAAAAAGACAATCATAGTATACATAAACAAAGGCTAAGCGGAGCGATCAACAGTTTTCAATGATGCCGGCAAGATATAGTGCCTACGTAGACATAGATGCCGGCGAGACATAGTGCAAAGTGCATGCCATATAAGATAGTGCCTACGAAGTGATTGCGATTGTGTCCAGATGAAAAACAGTGTTGACCGACAGCAGAATATTTTTATTTTCAGATTTGGAAACATTGTGCTCACCAACTCTCTCTGGTATATGGCGATGTTTTCCCAATATACATGTACATTGTAGCTAGCAGAACACTGCACATTTCAGTTCATTCATCCAATAACAATAGCCCGTAGGTCTCAATCTTCTTTTCCTACAGAAAAGGAAGATTGGTGACGCGTTACATGGGGCGCTCTGAATAGGAATGATATAAACACATGGTTTTAGTCTATTCACTGAGTTCGTATATTTGTGTAATTGAGTTGAGATAGGTTATGGTTCTGTCAACAATGTATCCACTGTATATCATTTCGTTGAAAAACAGTTTTTATATATGCTAGTTCTTCTCTAAACCATTTATATGTGTTACATATTTTCCACGCTCTAAGAAGTAGCGATCGAAACAAGCCCAGTTTGTGGGGTTTGTACAACGAAACTGGTTCATTTCTACATAAACCACTATTTGGTGGTTACCTGTAAATAGTAGTCTCTGTGCTCTCTGACGTCTTTGTGATGACAGCATCGAGGAACGGAAGGCAGCCAGCTTACTCACATTCACATGTGAAAGTAAAGTTTTTGTGACGTGCGTTAACATACCTGAGGAATGAATTGGCATTTGATTTGGAGTTGAATACCAGAAATGTGTCATCTACAAATCTTTTAAGCTACGTACACATGTATACGATTATCCGATAACGACAATGCGGCAACAAGAATACGGCAACGGGGGGAAAATCGATCGTAGGAAACTGAATTGGTCCGTACACATGAATGCGTAACGATTACGACAGTGCGATAAGACTATCCAGCAATGCGATACGATTATCCGTTTATTATTGGAATCGGTTCTGGAGCGATTTTTTGCCGTTGTCGGACATAAGTCGTGCGGTTTTATGACGTCACAGCAGCAACACACGCGCTTTTTAGGGCTTGTAAAGTCGTCGTCGTCCATTGCGGTAAGAAATGTTTTCATGTCGCATCCGCTTTTATACTTAATAGTCGTAGTCATGTGTACACCAAAAACGTATTACCGCTGTCGCTGCCCTTGCCGTATTGTCGTTATCGCATTGTCGTTATCGAATAATCGTATACATGTGTACGCAGCTTTATAGTGGACAGGTAGAAAGTTATATTTCTTTGCGAGAATGGAATCAGATAAAAAGGATTCACGAAGAAATCAGCCATTTCGGACTCAAGAGGAGAACCCATCGCGACACCACCGATTGGTTCATGGAACTGATCTTGATATTTAAATGTCACGTTCCGCATTGGAATCTGTAAAACTTTCTTTAGTTTCCTTCTATTCATCATGTTCATAGAATGGAAAAACTTACTCGGGATGACTTCATCCAGTATCAATAGTTTCGTCAACCGGTATCTTCGCGAAGAGACTAGTGACGCCAAAGCTGTTTATTAATTTGTTTTTAGGTCAGATTTATGTTTAACCCAATTGCAAAATCCGAAACATTCAGAAATCATGGTAACATGCTGTCTCTTTCCTTTCATTATACCAGCTAGATATTTGGCGATGTTGTATTTGTTACTATTTACAGCAGATAGGATGGGTCTTAGTGGTGTTCCTGTCTTGTGCAATTTGGGTAATCCATACATTATACTGATTGGTGATCACACAGGCCGAAGATTTTCATACATTTCTTGCGATAGCACACCCGTCTTCTTCAAGCTGCAGAGGAAATTCTGTAAGTTATTCTTTCTTCGCTGTATTATTTTGCGGAATTCGTTTGAACTTAGATCTGTCAATGGTTATCTTTTTAATCGCTAACACATATTCTGTATTGTCCATGACCGCACTATTGTGGTCTTACCACTATTGAGAGTCTTCAGTATTTTCACTTCAATTTTTTGAAAACGACACCATTTTTCTTCATCCAGAATAATTCGTTCAGGTTTTTTCATACATAGAGATTAATCGAAATTTCACTCTAAGTGTCACTCAAGAATCTGGGATGTGATGTGTCGCCTTTTGAAACGAGGCTTCAAACTGGTAACAATTGGACTGTGGAAATAATCGTCAAGTGTGCACACAAATATAAAATTGCGCGAGCGTTCAATTAGATGTAAAAGGTATAATGTAAATGATATTATTGATAACACTTCCGGTGTACGTAGCATTCAGCTGGACTCATGTGTGGAGTTGACTGATCGATGACAGTATTGATCTTACCATGCAATGGATACCCAAAATGCATAAAACGCAAAATATACAAAAGTTAGATTGGCAGCGGGTTCATTGATAATCTCGGGATTTCAAACCACGGATCGCCATTACATGTCAGAAGCCATGAGGTTTTTTTGAGCTACATATAAAAGATATCATTCATAGGATGTTTCTACGTTGATGAATTCGCTTGAATATCTCAGTAATAACATCTACCTTCAATATGGAAACACCGTATATCAACACTATATTGGTATTCCACTGGTTACCAGATCAATGCACATATTTTGGCAGACCTCGAAATTCTGTTAAGAATACCACTATTAGCAGAAATTGCAAAATATTTGGAAGCCCTTTTCTTTTAATTCACCAAACGATGTATGAACGGTCTTATTGCTTGGGTAATCCCTCCATGGGTGATGCAATGAATTTGGACTGGGTTGGAAGGAACTGCCGATTGTCCAGTTGGTACATCACACCTAAACCTATACCTCAATAAATATGAAAGTACTTTCTTTCACATCAACTCTGCGGCAATACTGATGATTACAAATCATGTTATAGTTTCGGAATCACAAGCGATAAGATTTTTGAAACTTTATCAGTTTTTTCTCAATCAAATTCAAATGAATAAACTCGGCAAAGCGAGTTATATATTCTCTGAAAGCTACACATTAGTGGAATTAGAATTTAGTGACGGTTTTTCCTTCTTCTGTTTACTACAGCTGAATTGTGTGAACTTTGTTCATGGTTTGTGATTATTTAGCCTTAAATACCCTCTCTAATAACATCTAAATGAGAATTCAAAACTATCTGAACTTCCAGATACCTATAATATACTTTTCAAACAAATTGAGTGTGTCTCATTTTTTGGGGGGTTTTTTCGTCCTGCAAATCCAATAATAATTTTAAAAAACGAAAAACTGGACCCCTTCAACTAAGAGCATGTATATTAAACTTTGAAAAACTAGACAAACCTTGTAAAAATGATTCAGGTATATATATGTACAGCGTTGTGCCCCCAATTCATGACTTTACACCAACTAGCATAGGAGTTATTAGAAGGATAATCTAAAAATGCGCGCTCACCTGCATGCTCCCCGACTAATCTTGTCTAAAATCTGTAACTTCCGACGTGTTGTCTGACACTTCATTTTAAATGCTTAAGTTTTGACTCGAGGAACATATTTTATCGCTTGTTCTTTTCCATCAACCTATGCAGTTTTTATATTAAGCAAACAAACATTTTCCAATTTTGAAACCCTGTAACCGATCCTCTAACCTTAACTATTTCTTTCTGGACAGTAACACCTCTTATTAAAGGGCATGAATCCTAGTATCATTTGGCATATTTTGCGAAAAATGCGGTTGATTTCAATTAACGCCACAAAACAGTTGTGCAGAACTGATTCGACAGGGCTTCACTCAACTTTTCTCAGATTTGGTGATAAATATAATTCGCTGATAGAAACTTAGGATCGTAATGGGCAGGATCTTGTCGCTGCGTTTCGTAATTTGTGTCTTTGACCGTTGAACCCAGGCTGTTCATAGGAGCAGCCATAACCAATACGTTACTGTGATACAATACCCTAGAAAACGACTTGGAAATTCACTAGAACAAAAAATACAGATACGGATTTGATGATTGGAACATCATGATGTCTCGTCGGCATCATTGGAAACTATTGAAGGTTGTTCTGCAAGAAAATCAACTTGTCTATATGGCTACGAAATGTCGAGTGTGGCGGTTATAGTCCAAAACTGATTCTTGTATTGGTATACTTATATGCCCCAATTCAAACATACCACTTCAGCTTCTCGGTTATTTTATATCACTGTGTAGTTGGGGCTCATTGCGAAAGCATAGATACTCTTATGCTATAAACATGATGGCCGAAAGTCTACAGCTTATAGTATGGGTGCCTGCCGGACATCTGGCAGATTATTCTTACACGATCCTACCACTAGACGATACTCTTTGCAAGCTCGTGTGATCACTGATCACACGAAATGAAGGACAATACGAATCAGTGTAATGCAAAGTATAATATCCCCAGTGTGGTGACGGCACCATTCGGGTGAACCAGAAAGAAGGCCTACTCGATTTCAAGAGCAGATAACTCTATGTTTCTAATTCTACAATCATGT
Source organism: Hanleya hanleyi (assembly GCA_036873755.1). Classification (NCBI taxonomy): domain Eukaryota; kingdom Metazoa; phylum Mollusca; class Polyplacophora; order Lepidopleurida; family Hanleyidae; genus Hanleya; species Hanleya hanleyi. The sequence goes on from JAVTVY010043933.1 coordinate 11,525, forward strand.
ACCACTCTGAAATGAATAGATATTTCAGCATACGTTTGTCTGTATGTTGCGTTCACAACAAACAAATATTTATACAATGTCAACTGATACCCATGACTAAACATGATTAAATGACATACGCTTTGCTACTGAAAACTGTTGCATATTGTTTCGTTTATGAATTTTACATCGGCCATACGCAGTTATCAATTACATTTTTGATTCCCAATCCTACTTTTGTCCTGAAATTCCATCCTGCAGTCTGTGCGTGCAGTCTATACTTTCCATTTTGCCTAGATTATCCGTTTTGACTATCTCCCTTGATGTATGTTCAGAAATCACGAAGTGAATAGAGTACAGATCGCGGACGAAATTATAACCTGTTATTGTATCGTTCTTTCTTTTTGTCTTCCCCTGTTGAGCATTAGATATGCAAAATTTGTGATAATATTCTGTTACCACCCCCAGCCCACCCCCACCGCTTTGTCGTGCCCGTTATCCTGGTTTATAGTGGCGATGTCCAAAACGGTTATAATAACCGGATGTCAATCGAGCACCATTTTGAGGATACGATGTTCTATCCCAGGTTACGTGGTCCTGTGTTTTCTCAATATAACATATTATTAGTTCCTGGGAATGGTTGTTCGGCTAAAACATTAGCTCGAACTAATTATTATCAGTTTCTTTTTTGCCACATATCGCATTGTTCAATATCCTGAGACATAGCCTTTTCAGTATCCTACATTTTAGGATTTAACCCTATTTGGCCTGGGCTTTTTGTGACCTGTCCAGGCCTTAATTGTTTTTCATAACCCTTGAGCTAGGGGGCGGGAACTTACCACACTATACCATTGGGTCAATCTCTACCAGAAAATGTAAAATATCCAAGACGACCGCTTTGACGACGTCACAGTAACGTCATTTTGAAAAACGGCATTTTCTGGTCGATTTACCGGTCAGATTTTTCGACTTCTTTATTTATACAATTTCTTCACAAAAACTGCATGATAAATTAGTAAATATTAATCTTATGTGCAATAAAATTGTTTTTGGCCACTTTTCCTCGCGGAAATGCCGAAATTGTGAAGAAAATTGACGAAAACATAACTTTTCTGGTATCCCACGTGGTGGCACCTCGAATTTACCAATGATCGTCAGTTCGGGGGATTATGCAAATAGGCTTAAAATGACCCCAATATGATAGATTATAACGTCTGGAAGTGTTAGCTCTCGTTTTTTGTCTTTCCGAAGACAGCGCAGAAAGTTTGGTAGGGGGGCATTTTGCTTCCCCCCCCCCCCCTCCACCCACCACCCCAGGCCTGGAAGGGTTAACTTGACCACTAAAGGTGAAATGCGGGTACCGTACATTGTTTGGTCAAGTATAAACAATCCCAAAGTGTTCCAAACAGGTAATAATAATACAGATTTCAGGAGCAATAGTGCCGCATCTCATCTTCAACAATTTCCCAAAGTTTGTGGCAGAATTGGTCTATTCAGTGGAACATCTACTCGTCTTAGTTGTACGACAAATATCAACCTCGGGACTGTTATTAATAGCGTCATTTTTACACTCTGGGAGACATGATTCTACATGGAACCATATTTGATTCTTTGAGTTCTTTGAGCCTAACCGCCAAAGAGGAGAACCTTGCGCTAGAGGTCCCACATTAGGTTGTTAGTCATTTGACAGATAACGAAACCGAAGGGTGCCCGCCGCACCATTGCGCATTTTGATAATACAACTTTACATGACAGTATAATATAACAGTACAGTATAACTGGAATGAGAATCATTTTATCAATATACTTGAACCTATGAAGATAAAACTTACCATACTATATCTCTGTGTCAAGCTCTATACGGGAATATAAACATATTCAAGATGGCTCAATACTGACGTTATCGTAGCGTCATTTTCCTGTTTGAATGATTCTTCCAATTTTGCATTGATGCAGTTTCCACCGCATTAACTATGGAATAAATTAGAAAATGATTATATTATATGAAATAAAATACTCTTTGGCATTTTTAATGGCATTATTTTGCTTTATGCAGCAAATTAAGATCCATTTCTTTCCATTATTGAATAAAAATCCATGTAGATCCAATTACATTGATATACAGGTCAAAGGTCAAATCTCCATTGAGAAGATATATTTTTCTGATATAAGCACATGCAGGTAATAATGTGTAACCAATGATATTTCCGATTAGAACAGAATTGTACAGCTTAGTACTGTGATAGACTGGACAAAAAACGCTTATAGTCAAACTTCTCTAAATATTTATCCTACCGATTGAGCTAAGGGGCTGAAAATTACCACACTATACCATAGGGTGAAGCTCTACTAGCAATCGTACAAAAGTCCAAGCTGACCGCCATGATGACGTAACAGTGACGTCATTCTTGGGACGGTTTTTCGGTCGACGAGCCTACAAATTTTTGATTATTTTATTCGTGTGTTTTCTTCGCAAAGACAGAATGAAAAATTAGTAAATAATAATCTGATGTGAAATAAAATAGCTTTTCCCCACTTTTTCTCGCAGAAAAGCAAGAATTTTGGAGAAAAATTCAGAAAACTTCACTTGGTCGCCATTGTAAATTTACCCATTATCCTCTGCTCGGGGGTTCTGCAAATATGTTTAAAAATACCCCAATATAATAAACTACAAGGCCACGGAGTTTCAGCTCTCAAGTTAACTACCAAGCCACGGAGTGTCAGCTCTCAAGTTGTTTTGTCGTTCAGGAGAAGGGGAGAAAGTTTGGTTAGGGGGGAGAGGGGAGGGAGCATAACGGAGCCCCGCGCTTGGTAGGGTTAACGATCTTCTTTCTGGTGCCGTGGAACTAAGAAACATTGAGAGCTTATTTTTTATACTTTATAGCCTATCACCATATAGCCATTTTGAGTCTAACTTTAAGGCGAAGCATCATGTGTAATTTCAAGATGGTGGCCACGTGTGCGTCGCAAGAAAATTGTATTTTTTCTAGCTTTTTGCCTTTTTTTGCTCACAGTGTTTTATTTTATTTCACAAAACAGTTTTCCAAATTATTTCATGGTTTATGCGGAGAAAATTGCACAAATAACAAGTTAAAAAAAAAACGCCCAACAATTGAGGAAAGAAATGAAATGCAATTTTCTCCGCATAAATGCAATTTCTGGAAAATGACGTCAGCAGAGCAGCCTTCTTGGCGATTTGGTTTATTTTTTTATTATATTTATAGGTAAAGCTTGTCTTAGAGATATAATGTGGCAAGTTTGATCTTCTTAGACTCAAGGATAATGAGAATATCTAGGTATTGTTGAAATTATTCTCATTACTAGAATATCATTACGTTTACAATATATTTTATCAAAATGCTCAAGAGTCCCATTCATTTTCTTTATGTACATGATATGTAGATATGAAATTAGTTAAAAACCACTGTGGGGCCTTCACTGCAAGATTGACCAAAATTCACAGTTTGGCTGTCGGAAAAGATGGAGCCAATAAGGTACCAAATTCGAAGAACTAAACGGAGAACCAAAACTGGTATTAGAAACTATAAAAAGGATAATGACCCAAAAAAGTTTTGGAAACTTGTCGATGAGCTTACAAATAAAAAAGATACTGATGATATCCCAGATTCACTAGCAACTGACCTACTTAATCATTACTCAAAATTAAAAAGTAATGAAGCATCTGGACTAGATCAAATAAATAATGAACTGCTTAAATTTAGCAAAGATATTCTGTTGTCTCTAATAACCAGATTATTCACCTTGATATTAAACAGTGGTACATTCCCGTCCCGGAGGAGGGGTGGGGGAAGTTACATGTCTTCACAAAAAGGCTAAAAAATGGTACTTGAAAATTATAGGGGCATATCTATTCTGAGCTGTTTTGTTCTTTTCTTCTATACTATATTCTAGATTAACACATTTTTTCGAAACCAACAATATTATATCTGATAGCCAGTCCAGTTTCAGAAAAGGCCGAAGGACTGCAGATAATCTATTTATCCATAAAACATTAGTTCAAATATACCAATTCAAAGAAAAAACTTTATTTAGCCTTTATTGAGAAAATAAAACACTAGTGTTTTACTTCGAGACAGTGGTGATTTACTTTAAAACACATAATGTGTCTCACGCTTTTACGGTGTACCAATTCAAAGAAAACACTTTATTTAGCCTTTATTGACTTTAGAAGGCCATTTGAAACTGTATGGTATGCTGGCCTACGTTAAAACTCCTTCGTACTGGAGTTAGAGGAAATTTTTTACTCTTTTGTCAAGTCCAGGTACTCTAACAACGAAACTAGTTTTAAACTTAATAGCGCTGGAACAGATTTTTTCACTTCTCACATTGAGGTGAAACAAGGTGTCACAATCTCAGCCCCACCCTATTTAGTCTTTTCCTCAATGATCTACACTTTTCTGAAAATACTTGCAGTCCTGCGACACTACATGCAAAGAAAATTACACATCTTTCAGTTCAGTTTCAGTTTCAGTATTATTACGAATCCATGTCAGTTCTATCAATTGTTTTACAATGGAGCCAATAACATTAAAAATATAAAAACAAAATACATGAAACAACAATCACACTATACAAATGCGCAAATCACAAAATTGTTTAATGAACAGACGACTAACTAATTATATCAGAAACTCCTGAATGTCTACAAAACAGTATAAACGTATAGCTGACTTCTGTAAAAGCTGGCTAACATTAGTAAATCAAACTCGATGATCATGCAGAAATGCAAACAAAGCAACTGTCCCAAATTTATGCTAGACTCTCAATTTTTCTCAATAATGACCCAAAAACGTTTTGGAAACTTGTCCATGAGCTTACAAATAAAAAAGATACTGATGATATCCCAGATTCACTAGCAAATGACCTACTTAATCATTACTCAAAATTAAATAGTAATGAAGCATCTGGACTAGATCAAATAAATAATGAACTGCTTAAATTTAGCAAAGATATGCTGTTGTCTCTAATAACCAGATTATTCACCTTGATATTAAATAGTGATACATTCCCGTCCGGGGGGGGGGGGGGGAATTAAAAATGGAACCTGAAAATTATAGGGGCATATCTATTCTTAGCTGTTTTGTTCTTTTCTTCTATACTATATTCTAGATTAACACATTTTTTCGAAACCAACAATATTATATTTGATAGCCAGTCCAGTTTCAGAAAAGGCAGAAGGACTGCAGATAATCTATTTATCCATAAAACATTAGTCCAAAAATATACAGTCCAAAGAAAAAACTTTATTTAGCCTTTATTGACTTTAGAAGGGCATTTGAAACTGTATGGTATGCTGGCCTACGTTAAAACTCCTTCGTACTGGAGTTAGAGGGAAAATGTTACTCTTTTGTCAAGTCCAGGTACTCTAACAACCAAACTAGTATTAAACTTAATAGTGCTAGAACAGATTTTTCACTTCTCACATTGAGGTGAAACAGGGTGACAATCTCAGCCCACCCTATTTAGTCTTTTTCTCAATTATTAGAAAACGCCTCTGAATATACCTACCTTGGCTGCACTTTAAATAATTATGGCAATTTTACACCTACCCGTGACCGACGATACCAAAAGGCACCGAAAACATTATTTAAATACACACCTCCTTTAATGGAAACAATCCTAGCCCTGAGATCTATAATAAATTATTTGGCTCGCTAGTTAAACCAATATCACTTTACGGTTCTGAAATTTGGGGAGATGAGCAAATCTCCAAGTTAACTCATGATACTGACCACTATTTAACATCATCTTATCGATAAGGGAACTCTCGAAAAAGCTCACAACTATGGAAGCTGGATGCGGCCATCTCGCGTTTTCGCATCTATAATAGTAACGCGAAAACCCGACGAGAAAACGCGAAAATGCGAAAACGAGAAAACGCGAAAACCCGATGCGAAAACGCGACTCAGAAATGCGAAAGCGTCGCCTTTTCGCGTTTTTGCGTCGGGGTTTTTGCGTTTTCGCATCTTCGCGTTTTCACGTTTTCGCATTTTAGCCTTTTGCTTTTTCGCATTCGTTTTCTCATTTTCGCGTTTTCGCAGTTTACGTTTCATATAGCTGCATGTATTGTCATGAGAGTTCATTGACACTGTTACGCTAGCCAATAAGACCCTTAACATGGGCAATGAGTGAGGTTACATATCAAGACCTATTTACAACCATGGTGCATTCCCCAAAGAAAATGAGATAAAATAAATTATAAATTATTGAGTAGCAGTTTCCGGTCTATTTCCGCTGGATTGGAAACATGGGGGAAACTCAACTGATGTTGTTAAATTTCCGCCCAGATTCCGCTCCAGCGGAAACTGGTCAGAAACTGATGTCAGTTTCCGCTCTGTTTCCAATGCAGCAGAAATGGACTGGAAACTGGTATTGAAGTTTCCAGCCTGCTTGTGAAATGGCTCAGATACCAACGTGAGTTTCCGCTCTGTTTCAAATCCAGCGGAAATGGACCGGAAACTGCTATTAAGTTTCTAGCCTGTTTCCGGTTGCGCAGAAACAGGTCGGAAACGGACATAGGTTTCCGCTAAGACTCCGGTGCACGGAGACTGGACGGAAAGCTGTCCTTAAATTTCCACTACAGTGGACACTGGTCAGAAACTGATGTCAGTTTCCGTTCTGTTTGCAATCCAGCGGAAATGGACTGGAAACTGGTAATGAAATTTCCAACCTGTTTCCGCCCAGATTACGCTCCAGCGGAATCTGGCTAGAAACTGATGTCAGTTTCCACTCCGGGTTCTCCATTTCTTTGGGAACACCTGTACAATCATATCTAAACAGGTGTATGTGGTTGTTAACTGCCGAGTGCAGCGAGGCGTTTAAAAATTCGGCCGGGGGCCTGGGGGCCGCCAGAAACCCCACATGCTCTGTGGTGCAATCTGAGCCATTTTGGGATGAAAATTCCTAGCAAAGGGTATTTTTATGTAGCATTCAGCAATTAAGCTACCCCGTCCCAGCATGCCCAGTCACCCCCATGTAGCCCATGAAGCCAGATTTCTATTAAGCTTACATAACAATATCAAACAGGTGGATTAAGAAAAATCAACATTAAGTAAGAACTTTGTAGATTTTGAAGTGGAAGTTAAACAAATAGGCTGATGCTGTGTGAAGAAATTTGACCTGGCCTAAACTGTTCTGAAATCTGAACATCATGCCAAATCTACATAAAATCTTCTTTTTGGGGGGGGGGGGATATCTTTATGCTAAAAATTGTATCAGGATAATTGCAAAAAATAGGTTCATTTATAGTGTTGAGAATTAATTGTCGCTTAATATGCCGTCATTGGCTTTAACGGGTGAATTTGACGACCCCATTGTCGTTGTTGTTGTATTAAACTGGCACTGCATCAAAATGTTCGACATAGTCACATTTTGAGTCGCTGTCATTAATATTCGGCGGCACTGTACTGACAGCATCGCCATCCCCGTGAAAAGATCATCTTTTATTTCGTTTGAAGGGTTCGCTCAAACTCAATTGTCAACGTTTCATTTCGAAAATTTCCCCTCAACCCCGTACAGTCATTCCACAGGCAGCTGGTCATTCTGTCGACGACTAAAACCGGAAGCCCAATGTACGACGCTTCTGATTGGCTCATCTATTGTATTCAACCAATCAACAGGATTATAACATCGCAAAACCGGAAACAGGCCATGTTATGCAGTGTATAGATTCCGTTACCGTAAGGTTCGAGGAAGTTTGACTTTTTCCTATTTCATACCATGTGAAAAGATCATCTTTTATTTCGTTTGAAGGGTTCGCTCAAACTCAGTTGTCAACGTTTCATTTCGAAAATTTCCCCTCAACCCCGTACAGTCATTCCACCAATCTCGAAACCAGAGCTATCCGGTTCTGTCCTCCCTACTATGCTCTGGGAGGGCGCTCGGCAGTACGATCGGTCATTGGATAGAAAACAAAACCCTAGAATTTAGAACATAACGAGAGCGTATCTGTGGGATCAAGCCGACGTCCCGACGTCATGAATGTTACGAGCGCGTCTGAAAGATGACGTAGCCTACTAGAATTCTTTATGCATTCTTGTGAAACATTTTTTTATTCTGACGTCATGACGTTATGACACTGGCCATGAAAATGACTCCTGACTGACGTTCTATAAAGAATAGGATATGTTCCAATGGAACCGGAAGGGGCCACGTGAAAGAATTTTTCAATGTATTATGGGACCAATTTTCAGCGACCGTCGTCCCAGGGGTTCGTCGGAGCGGCCAATTTTCCAGCGGAGAGCGACCCCTGGTGGCGAGGTTGTCATTCCACAGGCAGCTGGTCATTCTGTCGACGACTAAAACCGGAAGCCCAATGTACGACGCTTCTGATTGGCTCATCTATTGTATTCAACCAATCAACAGGATTATAACATCGC